>BQNB010031242.1:0-54152 GCA_026074375.1 Tanacetum coccineum
CATGGGCTTTCTTAACGGGTCGGGCTTGGCTAAACTTGGGCTTTCACCCTTAACATGGACAACATTAGATTACAAACCAAGCCCGATGATACCCGACTAGCCTATTACATAACAAGACCTATTTGACTTAATAAGACCGATAATATTCTTGTTTGACTTAATATAATTAAGGCTAACAATAAGTGTTCATGGAAAAGATGTGATTAGCCTAGTTGTGAGACTAGCAAGGTATATAATTTATATGCTTATGAATGGATGATGGGTTAAGTGTTATGATGCAAATGTGAAAAATGAAATATGATGACTTGTTTGTGTTGATAGAAATATTTCCTAAAAACATTATTGATATTTTTCGACTTCTGTATGTTTTTATAATCGCAAAATGTAAAAACGCTCTATGTAAAATTAAACGTAAACAAGTAATTAGTCGTAAATTTCATTTCGGAAATTAATCACCTAAAGGTATGAATAAATAAATGTTTGATTTATTTAATGATCAAAGGAATTTAATTTTTCTAAACCTTACATTTTTTATAAAATGTAAGAAACATTTTTAAAACTTATACAAAATGTTTTTGTATGTATAAGAAATGTTGTATTCAAAATAAATATTTTGAATTCAAATTTTATAACCTTTGCCCTTTTTGTATTCTGAATATTTCATTAATAGTCCTTTGACTATTTGACTTTTGTTAGTATATTCAGATTTTGTACCGTGTTGACGGTGGTGATTTTATGAGATATGTGATGATTTGAGGTTTATTGTGATTAATAATCCCTTTTGGAAGGTATTATTGTGTTATGTGTAATCCGGGTGGTTTGACCCGTGAATTTTGAGAAATGCCAAAAAAACGAGTCCTACACGTCCGTTAATGTCCAAATGAGTTTTGAAGGGTGTAAAGTGAAAATATGTCATGTAAATACTATAGGTTAATGGAAAAGTATTTTTAAAGTGAATAAAAATGCTAATTAACTTTGGGGTAAATTTTACGGTTGAGTTTTACGAGTATTTAAGTGATCCCGACACGAAAAGAAAGGCCCGAGACCCCATGGGATACCATGGCCGGTCAAAAGAAGACTAGGGAGACAAGGTGGCTTAATTTTAGCTAACCTTGTCCAAATTGTACATAAGATGCTTTCCTTATCCTCATTTTTACACATAGTTCATTTTCAAAATCAAAAAAATATCCTCTCCCTTCTCTCTTGTGTTCGTCCGCACCTACAACACACACACTCTTATAATTTTTGAAGTTTGATCAAGAAAACATGAAGACATAAATATTTGGGGTTGATTCTAGTGTTTGGTTATTCATTTAAACAACGTTTGGGTTGTCCGGTTCGTGTCGAAATCTACAAATTTGAAGATTTTCTTGTAAGTTTTCAAATTTAAATTTCGTTTGTCCTTTTGGGTTTATTTTGATGCATAGATGTTAGTTGTACAAGTTGATCGTTGTGAAAATTGATTTTTGGAAGCGAAACGAAAGAAAAAGGGGGTGTTTGGTTCGTGTAAAAAGAAAAGGAAAAAGAGGGTTTTTGTAGTTTTGATGTCGTGGTCGTGATGATTGAATAATATATGATGCTAGAATGCTTATTTTTAAAAGTGTCAAATTTGTGAAAATTGATGAAAATAAGGTTTGAAACCTTGGAAAACGTTGTATAAACGTACGGGTCATGTCGAAATTTCATAAAAAGTTTATACTTAAAATTTTTCTTAAAAACATGATTTTTGATTTTTAAATAATAAAATATTATTTAATTATTTTATTTAGTTAATAAATTCACTAAAAGACAAAAAATATAATTTTTCCCGAAACTTCTCTAATGAGTTTATTATGAGTAAACGTTTTATTTTTAACCGTATAATGATTATTTTGAAGTGACTAAGGTTTACCGAATGGACTTGCCCAGATATATTTATAATTATTAATTATAAATATTTATCTATATTACTTATCTATTTTCTATTAATGTATAAAGTAATATATTAACGAGGAGGGAATGAGATTGATATGATTGTGGAGATAAGTCGTCAACCATCACACCACTAAACTGTTTTGGGTAATTGTACAACGCGTCTAAACTCTATGCATCAAACGTGAAGATTGTTTTGGAATTGGATGATTAAATTGGGACATTAACTGGACTAGGTCGTGTGCGGGCGTCGTTGCATTTGCTTGTGTGATTAAGAGTTGGTTGCTAAAGACTTGCTTGAGGTGAGTTCTCGTAGCCCTACTTTTTACTGTTTTTCCGTTGGGGGAAAATGATACTCAAATGTGTTTTGAAATGTTTTGAATTGATCTGTGCGAAATGTGGTTTTGTTTTTAGGACAAGTTATGTGCTTATGACTGCTATGTGAATATTATGTGATGCATGATTGTTTGGATCGGATGGGTACGCCTACCCAGTGTTTGTGAGATTATTGGATCGGATGGGTACGCCTACCCAGTATTTGTGTGATTATTGGAGCGGATGGGTACGCCTACCCAGGTTTGTGTGTGGTCCTGCCCTAATTTTAGTGCTCCAGCTGGTAGGCCCTTTAGGTGCGTAAGTGACATATGGTTATTGATTAGCGGTGATGCTAAGGTTGTTTGCATATATTCACTGTCATATAGCACTATTGTCCACTGTTGAAATATTGGCACAACTTTTGGGTTTAAGGTCAAACCTACGAGCTCACCAACATTATTGTTGACGTTTTCGAGTATCATTTTCAGGTGAAGTGAAAGAAGAGTAGTTTGGTGATTGATAGCAGACTTAGAAGTATCCCGTGTGGAATTTCGTTTGAAGTCTTGCTTGCTTGTTGTTTGATTTTAGTTTCGGATGTTTTGGAATAAGTTTGGATTATGGTCCCCTGTGTGGGCATTTGAATAATTGTAAGAGATTGTGGATTTTAGTTGCGATTTGGGACATCACTTGAGTTTGTTCAAGGTTGATGGTCTTCATAGCACTTGGAGTTTATGCAATGTAGTTTTCTCTATTTTGTATCTTGTGTTATGATTGATCATTATGTTGCATTCTTTCCACCATTTGAGGTGTGACAAGGGGTCTTCGTATCTAGATCACCTTTGGGTGGATTCCGAATTAAGTATTTAGTGCGCGTGAATTTACTCTATGAAGGAAGCGTGTCTGACAGGTAACGCCCGACTAGGTTTTCACGTAGAGTGCGGACCTAACCAACCCGCTGCTGAATTAGGGGAATAGTCACACATTACACTAACGAGGGCGACGGGCAATAGAATTAGAGAGAGCAACTAGAGAGTAGTGCATGATTAGGTAAACACGTTTGTTTAATAATACGAATTCCGCACATTTAACTTTATGCATGATTATATTTAGGAGTAGTTAGTAGTTTAATCAACCCTCTTCAAAACCCGAGATTTTTACTTGCTTTCATAAAATATAAAAATACAAAAACAATTTTCCCTCAATCTTAGACCCTAGTAACGTACATTCGAGCCTACCCAAACTATTCTCCTAGAGAACGATAATAACCCCCTGAGTCTTGCCTATACTACACTACAACGGTTAGGTACACTACCTAGGAGGGTTCTAAAATTTTGGTTTGCAATCACTCACACATCAAGTTTTTGGTGTCGTTGCTGGGGAATAGTCTACGTTTCAAATTCTATCTAGCTTAGGTCTACTCACTAGATTCCTATCAAGTGAGATTTTATTTTCTTTTTAGCATAGCTTCCTTTTAGTCTATCTTTTCTTTGTGTGTTTGTTTGTAGTTTTATTATTCTAAGAAATCAAGTCTTCACCATGGATAACACAAACCCACCATCACCACCCGAATCACCAATCTCATTAATTGAAAGTAAATTTTGTAAGCTCAACTCATTCCTCAAATCATTAAACTTAGTCCCCCATCATCTAATACACAATTTGTTTGCACAAAAGAAAATGATGGAGACGTTGATTGTTTATGTTTCAAAATCTTATTGATGTGTAATCTATACATTTATTTGATTTATTAATTTATAGAAATATTGTATCACTGTTCGGGCAATCATAATTCAGAGGTCATGCAGTAAACGTTTGAGGAGCCAGGACACTTTAAATCGTAAATCCAGCAAACTCGTCAAAACGTATACCCAAATGAAACTCCTCACATGAAATTCCATAGTAATGTGATACGATAAGATTTTACGTTTCTTCAAAAGATAGTCGATGATAAATTATGTTAAATATATAACGTAATTGTTTTTATAATGCGTTGATCGATGATCAATAACGATAAATATGTCGGGTTTTAATAAAATCGAGTTTTATAATATTTATATATATTTTTATAATTTATATAAATGTATTATATTTTATATTTTTAAGTATGCAAAAAATGGCATTTCAATATTATACTTGATTTTATATTATTTACAAATTTAGTCCTTTATATTTATAAAGTTATATTAATTTAGTCCTTTAACTTTACCTACTTGGTCAAAATTGCACCCTCATGTTATAATTTTAGGAATATTACATTTTTAGTCCATCTAGTTATAATTTCAAAATATTTACAATATATACCGCTTGCATGGATTCGATTTGCAAAACAAGTCCAAAATTCATAATTTTGATATTTTTGAAATCCAAAAGAGTTTTGCAGCTTATGGCTTATTAGAATAAGCTAAAATAAGTAGAGTTTATGAGCTTATAGCTTAGGGAAAGGGCTTATGAGCTTAAAAACATAAAATGGGTGCGTTTGGTTTATAAATATCAACCCGATGGGTTTAAGACTTTAGGGAGGTTTAGTTTTGAATGCTTAATAAAATGTTAATGAAGCTTATTAGGAATCGCTATATTTAACATTATAGCTTTGCGTATAGATTTTTACAAAAATAAGCTTTTAGGGTTTTCATGATGGGTTGGTTTTAGGAAAACAAACCGAATGGGTTTTGTGGTTTGTAAAGCTTTTAACAAGAGCTTTATATGTGATAATAAGTAGCCTTTTTAAAAGTTTTAAAACAGAAAATTAGCTTATTGAACAAGATTTTGAGCTTACTTGAGCTTATATGGGTCGAAATGGGCTTATTTAGGTTCGTACGCCTAGGAATGGCTTCAAGACCTTCCTCCTCTTGATTCTTGGCTTTAAATCTGATCTTAGGGACTTTACTTGATCTTCCTTTGTCTTGTTTAGAACTCCATTTGTGTGTATGATGAATTTTGAGGTGTGTTTGAAAGGAGTGGGGGTTTTGGCTATTTATATGGGTCGAACACCCTTGGTGGCCAAGTTGTCTTGGTGTGGTGGCCAAGGGTGGTAGAGTAGTTACTTAGGAAAGCTAGAGGATGATTAGGAAGAGCTAAGGAGTAGCTAAGAGAGGTGTAGAAAGTGTATGGGGTTCGATTATTAAGGGTGGTGACAAGGTGGTGTTTTTCTTGATGAGCAAGTATTGTAGCAAGCAAGGAGGCAAGGAGGTGAGTAAAGGTGATGTCATGGTGATGGTAAGGTGCTAGCTTGAGGTTCTTGAGGTGCTTGGTTGGTTTAAAATGGGTTTAAAATGAAAATAAGGGTGTCGGGTTAGTTTTGGTCTTGGGTTAGGGTTTTTGGTTTGAATTCGAATTAGGGTTAGGGTTTAGGATAGTTTAGGGTTTAGGATAAAAGTTTAGGATTAAGGTTTTGTGTTAAGATTAGGGTTTAGGATTAAGGTTTTGGTTTTGGGTTAGTTTTTAGGTTAAGTGTTTTCGTATTAGGGTTTAGAACTAGTTTAGGGTTTCATTTAGGGTTTAGGGTTTTAGATTAGGGTTTTAGGATTATTTAGGGTTTAGAAGTTGTGCGTTTAGTGTTGTACCTTGTGCTAAAGAGGTGGTACAAAATCTAGAATAAGAATGATGGAAAATGGCAAAGTTTGAATTCTATGTTTAATGGACTTATACATTGAGCTTTAATGTGTTGTACATTGACTTGGAGGGAAATTATATTTCAAATGTTGTGTATTGTATACTTGTACACATGCTTGAAGGCTTGCACATTCATTTTATTAGGGTTTTGATATAAACGTTAACGTTTAATGCTTGTTTTGAAAAGTGTGTTAAATGGATAACGTATCTGGTAAAAATGATATTAGAACATTGACTTGACATATTAGGATATTTACATAGATAAAGATGGCATTGGTTGTTGTGTGAATCGTTTACTTTATTTATGTAAACTATGTTACATAATAGAATAAAGCAAAAATTTCCCTGTAAAAAGGTGGTATACATAGATGTTACATTGCATCTAATTTAATAGATGGATATTACATTGATGAAAATACTGAGTTTTTATAGTCCCCCAACCTTAAAGAAATCTCATCCTGAGATTTAGTTGGACTTTGAAGTGATGTTGGAAAATAGATGTGGATATTTGGCACGAATTTTAATCTGCGCTTCCTCACGTTAAATGCTGGTCTCTTTTAGAGTTCCATCGTTACTTTAGATAATAGGAATACATCCTTTGTCTTAGTTGACTTGAATTCTCAATCCTATTCTCCATAGTTCTTCATAAAGTTGAGTTTGTCATCAAGCCGAAGTTCTCATTGGAATGACAAGGGGATTGTCGATAAGCATTTCTTTAATTAGAGATGGGAAAGTATGTGGAATTTCCTAGAGGGGGTGTTCTTTAGGAAGCTCAAGTTTATATGCACTGGGACCAATCCGTTCAAGGATTTTGAATGGTCCAATGTACCGAGGGTTAAGCTTTCCTCGTTTTCCAAAACGAATGACACCTTTTCGAGGGTAGATTCTTTTAACATACACGGATCTCTACTTGAAATTTAAAGGTCTTCGTTCTTACACTGGCGTAACTTCTTTACCTAATCTCTTGGAGCTTGCAATGCGTTTGTCGAATATTTGCACTTTCTTTTCAGTGGTTTCATTAATTTTATTTTGGTTTCGTGAGTTGAACATTCCAACTTCTGTTCTGTAAACAGGTAATCTGCACTTTTGACAATAAGTGCCTCAAATAGTGCTTTGCCTTAATATTGGCATGTCATGTATTGTAAGAAATTCATAATGGTAAGTAACCCTGTCTTATCCATCTTTTCCAAAATCTATAACATAGGCTCGAGAAATCTTGAGGTTTGGATGGTCTTTCCTCTTGCCCCATCAGTTTCAGGGATGATATGTCGTATCATGTCTATTGAGTACCCAAAGCACTTTGTAATGATTGCTAGAATCTGGATGTGAAATGACTGTCACGATCCAAGATGATAGATATTGGCACGCCATGCCGGGAGACTATTTCTTTGATGTTACTACTTGTATGGTTCCTACTAATTCTGTCTCTTGGGTAGGGATGATATGTGCGGATTTGGTAAGGCGATCGATAATGACCCAGATTGTGTCATGTCTGTGTCATGTCTGTTTGAGGTTTTGGGTAGTTTTGTGACGAAATCCATCGTTATTCTCTCCCACTTCCACATAGGAATCTCCAGTTTTACTAGTAAGCTGGATGGACTCTGACATTAAGCTTTAACTCTAGAACATGTTAAACACTTGCCGACATATTCAGCAATGATTGCCTTCATGTTAGGCCACTAATAGAGTTTCTTTAGATCCTGATACATCTTGTCAAAACCTGAGTGAATGGAATACTTCGATTTATGAGACTCATGCATGATTAAGTCTCTTAAACCGCCGAAGAGTGGTAACCAACTTCGATTCTTAATACATCGGGTTCCATCAGGATTTATTTGAAATGCTTTGTTCATTCCTCGTAAATTCTCAGCTTTGAGGTTTTCTTCTTTAAGTGCTTCATTTTGGGCTTGGAGGATTTGTGATGGTAATTTTGGATGAATGGTAATGACTACTGATCTAACTCGAAGTGGTTTAATTCATTCCTTTCGGCTCAAGGCATCTGCCATAACATTTGCCTTTCCAGGATGGTAGCGAATCTCACAATCGTAATCTGCGAGTAATTCTAACCAACGGCGTTGTCTCATGTTCAACTCTTTTTGATCAAGGATATGCTGAAGACTTTTATGATCAGTGAACACAGTACACTTTGTACCGTATAACTAGTGTCTCCAAATTTTAAGAGCGAACAAAACTGCTCCTAATTCGAGATCATGAGTGGTATAGTTTTCTTCATGAGGTTTAAGTTGTCGGGATGCATATGCAATAACCTTTTCCCTTTGCATTAATACATCTCCTAGTCCTTAAAGTGATGCATCACAGTAAACAACAAAATTGTCGCTTCCTTCTGGTAATGCTAAGATTAGAGCTTCACAAAGCTTCTGCTTAAGCAGTTGAAAAGCTGTCTCTTGGTCTTTTCCCCAGATATACTTCTTGTTTTTATGGGTTAATTCAGTCAAAGACTTTGCAATCTTTGAAAAATCCTTGATAAATCTTTGATAATAGCCGGCAAGTCCTAAGAATTGACGTATTTCTGTGGGTGTAGTAGGAGATGCCTAATTCTTAACTACTTCAATCTTTGTGGGGTCAACATGAAGTCCTTGACTATCAATTAAGTGCCCAAGAAATTGCACAATACTAATCCAAAAATCAAATTTGGAGAACTTGGCATACAGTTTTTCCTCTTTGAATAATTCTAAGATTATTCTTAGGTGATCTGCGTGTTTTTCTTTGTTATGGGAGTAGATAAGAATATCATCGATGAACACTATCATAAATTTATCCAAGTATGGTTTGCACACACGGTTCATGAGATCCATGAATACAACAGGTGCATTAGTTAACCTAAATGGCATTACTTGAAATTCATAGTGTCCGTACCTCGTTCTGAAAGCAGTCTTGGGAATATCTTCATCCCTTACTCTCAGTTGATGATAGCCTGATCTTAAGTCGATTTTTAAGTAAACACTCGAACCTTAAAGTTGGTCGAATAATTCATCGATCCTGGGTAATGGGTAATGATTCTTTACAATGAGTTTATTCAACTCCCGGTAATCGATACACATTTTGAAAGATCCGTCTTTCTTTTTAACAAATAAGACAGGAGCTCCCCAAGGCAAAGTACTTGGTCAGATAAAACCTCGGTCTGCTAACTCTTGAAGTTGGTTAGATAGTTCCTGCATTTCTGAAGGAGCTAATCTATAAGGTGCTAGGGCTACAGGTGCCGCTCCTGGAATTAGATTGATTTGGAATTCTACTTGGCGAACGGGAGGAAGGCCAGGTAGATCTTCAAGAAAAACTTCTAGGAATTCTCTAACTACTGGGATATATTTTAGTCTTTTCTCGTCTGACTTCTTTTCCATTACTTGGGCTATGAAAACTTGACATCCCCTGGATATATACCTTTCGGTTTTTATACAGGATATGAGACTTAGTCTGGTTTTACTTTGATCACCTCGGATGATCAAAGTTTCACCATTAATTGGGATGTGGACGACTTTCTCGTCACAAATAATTCTAGCATGATACTTGGATAACCAATCCATACCAATGACGACATCGAAACTACCGAGTTTATTGGCATAAGATCAATTTCGAAAGGTTGATTTAACAGAATCAGAGTGCAACCCTGGATAACGATATTAGTGCCTACTAAGTTTCCATTGGCCATTTCAATATCGTAAGTGGTATCTAGTGTAATTGGTGGGATATTAAGTATAGAAGCAAGAGTTATGGATACAAAACTTTTATCTGCTCTGAAATCTAATAATATTAGCTAGATGATGGTTTCGATGGGAGTACTTGTGGACTAACGTTTGGGTCGCGTTGAGCGTTCTTGTCCTCTCTAGAATGTATGCCTTCTTGTGGGCCTGTTGTTGTCTTTGAGCAGGATAATTGGAATGCCATTTTCTCCCATGCATGACAAGTTACTGATACTGGTTGTATTGCTTCCAGTGGCTGGTCCTTTGTTTCTGCAGTTTCTGGTCAGGTGACCCACTATGTTGCAAGTTTGACACTTGATAGTGCAAGGTCCTGTATGACGCAGAGTGCATTTCTTACACAAAGGAAGGCTTCCAGTATACCTACTGTTTTCAGTTGGGGATGGCAGCATAAGCCTTAAAGGTTTCCTGTCTTCTATTCTGCTGTTGGCGGTAATCATTGTTGCGGTTGTTATGGTTGTTTTGATAGTTGTTGATGCGATTATTGGGGTAGTTATTATTGTTAGTGGTGTTCCTTCTATCATCAAACTTTTATTTGTGATCATTGATTCCGTGCATAGATTAGCTTTCTTGTTACCTGTCCATCAACTCTGAGTGTTGGTAATGGACTCTTTAAAGTTTGTGGCTTTAAGGCAGGGATAACATTTCCTTTAATACTTCTGGGTAATCCTTCGATGAAAACTTCCATGAGTTTCTCGGGTGTTTGGTACCATGTTTGGCATAAGACTGCTAATTCATGATATCTTCTAAACGTAAAGTTTTAATTCATTTCCTTTTTACAGTAGATTGTAAAATTCATCTCTATTTTTTTGACTCAGTTCGAGGACAATAATTTTTTGTTAAGGGGCCTTAGTCCAGGTGATTTGTTAGTTGTTCTTTTCTAATAGGTTGGGGCATATGCATTCCACAGGAATTAGGGTCATTAGTCTGGGTACAAGTAACAAGGTTTTACTTTGTTTTCCGCAGCGCACTGTTGACTACAAGAAAATACTGATTCAGTCCGTTCAAACCAGTGAATGAGGCCAACTGCTCCTTCTGTACCATTGAAGTAAAAAGGTTGACAACTTATGAACTCTTTATAGTTTCCCTTTCTTGCTATAGGAGTTCCAGTAGGTCTGGTGTTCCTATTGGGATTGTTAGTACTTGCCATTGTTGTAGCTTGTGCTTTTAGGGCTGCGGCAACACTGTGAGAAACTAGTTTCCTGATGGCAGCCTAAGTCATGGCTGGTGCTTTAGATGTTGATGTCCTTTTGGAAGGCATTCTGTATTCAACAAAATAACCAACAAATAATTAGATTGGATTTACACAAGTTATTTCCCTTATAATGCTTTAAAGTTCAAAAATACAACATTGTATAATAGTGTTTTCATAGTTACTTATTTAATATGAATTCTAACAAGCAACAGACTTATTAGTTCAAAAGGATAGTCTAGAGATGGTAGTTAGTTAATTTAACTGGTAAAAAAAAAAAAATGGGGAGGGGAAGATCCTTTGATGAAGACGGAGATGTATATAAGGACATAGGTGAGTATGAAGCACATGATAGTATAACGGATCACCATTATATTATATCATGAAACAACTTGCCTTTTGTACGTATACATAGTCAAAATTTAACAAGTGGTTGTTATTTATACCACACACCCCATGGCATAGGTTTCTAACAATAAAACTATAACTAGTATTAATCTAGTTAGTCCGATGGTCCTTCTTTCCTCCCCCCCACCCTCCCCCCCCCCCATGGCTTGTTCTTGTGTTCATAGATTGCATTCAGAAGACTTTCCTTATCTGCTTGGTGACAAACCTGGATATCTTCGATGATTTGTTCTAGATTAGCAATCCTGAAGCGAGCCAGAGCAATCTTGCTATTATTTTCCATGTGCTTTCTTTGAAGTTTAGCAATTTGAGTATGAGCCTTTTGGAGTTCAGTTTCTAGATTGTCAAAATATTTTGTATGATCACCCGACCTTTTCCAAGACTTCGATTTGTCTTCCTGTGCTCAATGCGAGCATGAGAGATTCATTAGGTGATTCAAAATTTCCTCAATTTGTTCCTCGTGACGTTCCAAACTTGTCTTAAGAGAGCTTTCTCCCATTTCAAATTCTTAAGGTAGGGCAGAAGTAGAAGAGGATGATCGGTCATGACCTCGTTTCTTAGGTAGCAATAATTCCTTAGGAAGAAAGAATTATTGAGGATTAAACATTGGTGATAGCATTAAAGATGGAGGTACAATAGTTGGCGGTGTAATAGGTGACTCTTTAGCATAATATGCTTGCATGACCTTCATATAGGGGTCATCATGAAAAAGTGAAAGAGTTGATGAAGCTATTGGAACTAAACCAAATGAGTTATTTGAAGAGCTAGAATAAGTATTTCCTAGTGAAGCTGAGGAATAGTTAGGGGAAGCTGGGATTATATAGTCTGGTAAGTTAGAGGAAAAAGCAAATCCTCATATATTAGTAGTATGGTGGTTGGGAGGAAGAACTCACTTGTAACAACCCTACGGTAAATTAACATAAGTATATTTATATAATAGTATATAGTTTGTATCTTTACTATATTCGGGTGATGTAGTGCTAGGAGGACTTTCTTTGAATAGAAAAAAGAAAAGTAGTTATAGTTAAGGTTTCAACCTTGTTCTTTATAACCGTGGCTCTGATACCAATCTATAACACTCCCTTTGACAAATATAGCAGCAGAAGCTAATCTGGGTATTACTTCATAGTCAATAGTCATAATCATAGAAAAATGTCTTCATAAAGAGACGTTTTTAGAAAATTTAGTTATCATTCATTTATTCATCTGAGTTTTTCAAAAGAGAGATCCTAAAATCTAGAAAACATTAAGTTGTGAATTGGATAACAGTTTAGCCATTGATCTTCAAGTCCGTGTAAATCGTGCCATATGTTGATCAAATTACCTGAGATAAACATGCTAAAAAAGATCCAACACACATGGTTGAGTGAAATTTTGGTATGATAAATAGTTTGGAATACAAGTCATAATAATAGTGGATTACGTTGTTATACACCCATTAATAGTAATAATTGGATGTAGATACATTATCATAGAAAAACAGTGTATTGCCTCTAAGCTCATGACATTGAAGCCTTTGAGATAATCAATAATCACTAGCAGTTGCCCTAAACGGGTGCCTTTGCCCAAAAACACCGCATTGTTTTTTCAATGTTAGTGCGTTTGGTTACCAAAAGTACAGGTATACCAACGGGGGATTTCAGTCCCAAATAGATCTATTCATAGCATTCGCCCTTACTCCGAATAGTAATTAACGGTTCATGATAGTGGGGTCTTAATGACAAAAGTAGGGACTTAGGCAATAATGCATTAGGATAGCATACAGTTGGAAAAACACTTGCATTCATGGTTTATAGCATGTATCCCCCTCGCGGGTTTATGGTAATATTTCATAAATATTTATAAATGGAGGCTATGAACTCCCTTAACAGGAAAATCTGTTGATGGAATAAGTATATGGAATGAAAAGTACCGACCTCGTCACGCAACTGAGGTAATATGTCAAGTCTTTAAGTTGGTTGTTTCTATGTTTCAAAATTCATGATGTTTAATTCATAACATATATTTCTTTGATTTATTAAATTATGGAGATATTGTATCACTGTTCGAGCTATCATAATTCAGAGGTCATGCAGTAAACGTTTTGAGGAAGCCAGGACGGGGGGGGGAGGGGGGGGGGGGGACACTTTAATCTAAATCCAGCTAACTCGTCAAAACGTATACCCAAATGATACCCTCACAGGTAATTCCATAGTATGTGATACGGATAAGTTTTTACGTTTCTTCAAAGCTAGTCAATGATAAATTACGTTAACAAATATATCGTAATTGTTTTTTTAATGCGTCGATCGGGTATGATCAATAACGATAAATGTGTCGAGTTTTATTATAAAATCATGTTTATAATATTTATATATAATTTTATAACTGTTATTAAATTATAATATTTTATATTTTTACGTATGCAAAAATGGCAATCTATACCCTTGATTTTTAATATTTTACAAATTTAGTCCTTTATATATAAAGTATATATAATTTAGACCTTTAACTTTACAACTTGGCAAAACAGCCCCTCATAGTTATAACTTTAGGAATATTACATTTTCAGCCCCTCTAGTTATAATTTCAAAATATTTACAATATATACCCCTTGCATGGATTTGATTTGCAAAACAAGTCCAAAAAATTCATAATTTTGTTATTTTTTGAAATCATGGCTTATTTGATAAGCTAAAATAAGTTAGTTTTTATGAGCCTTATAGCTTATGGAATGGGTTTTGAGCTTAAAAACATAAAATGGGTTTGCGTTTTTGGTTTATACAATTGAACTCCGATGTGTTTAAACTCTTTAGGATTAGTTTTAAAGCTTATAAAAATGTTAATGAAGCTTATTAGGATAGCTTATAATAACAGCTTATGGCTTTAGCTTATAGATTTTATGAAAATAAGCTTTTAGGGTTTCATGGTACGTTTGGTTTTAGGAAAAACCAACCGAATGGGTTTTGGTTAAAGCTTATTTTTAACAGAGCTCTATATATGATCATAAGGAAGATATTAAGTTTTTAAATATAAATTTAGCTTATTGAACAAGATTTGGCTTACTTGAGCTTATATGGGTCGAAATTGGCTTATTTGGGTTGTACCCTAGGAATGGCTCTTCAAGACTTCCTCCTCTTAATTCTTGGCTTTAAATCTGATTTAGGGACTTCTCTTGATCGTCTTGGTCTTGTTTAGAAACTCCTTTTGTGTGTATGATGAATTTTGAGGTATGTTTGAAAGTAGTGGGGGTTTCGACTATTTATATGGGTCGAACACCCTTGGTGGCCAAGTTGTCTTGGTGTGGTGGCCAAGGGTGGTAGAGTAGTGACTTAGGAAAGCTATAGGATGACTAGAACTCCATTTGACTGTGTGTGTTTGAGTTTGAAGGATGAAATGAAAGGGTGTGTATGTTTCGGCTTATATAGGGGTGAAACCAACTTGGTGCCCAAGTTTCTTAGAGTAGTGGCCAAGTAGGTAGAGTGGTGACTTATGAAGGCTATAGGGTGATTAGGAAGAGCTAGAAAAATAGCTAAGCAAGGTGTGGGGTGTTGGAAGGGGTTCAACTACAAGAAGGTGACAAGGAGGTGACAAGGCTAAACTTGGTGGCCAAGGTGGTGATGGAGGTGCTTAGTTGCTTGCTTGGTGACATGGTGGTGAGGTCATGGTGGTACTTGAGGTGCTTGGTTGCTTAAAAATGGGTTAAAATGAAACAAAAAGGTGTCAGGTTGGTTTTTGGTTCGGTTTTAAATTTTAGTTAGGGTTAGGATTAAGGATAGATTAGGGTTTAGATTTAGGGTTTAAAATTCATGCATTAAGTGCTTGTACCTTGTGTTAAAGAGGTAGTAAGAAACTAAAGTAATTTAGGAGGTAAAATGACCTAGTTTGACTTTCTTGCATTATTGGCTTGTACATTAAGCTTAAATTAGTTGTACATTGACTTGGAGGGAAATATATTTTAAATGTTGTGCATTGTACACTTATACACATGCTTGAAGGCTTACACATTCATTTTATATGTATACATTACATATAATTAGGGTTTTGATATAAACGTTAACGTTTAATGCTTGTTTTGATATAACGTTTTGAAAAGTACGTTAAATGGATAATGTACTTGGTAAAAATGATATTAAGATATAGACTTGACATATTAGGATGTTTACATGATATAAACATAGATATAGATGGCATTGGTAGAGGTTGCGTGAGCTCGTTTACTTTAGAGATGCAAGTTACGTTGCATAATGAGATAAAGCAAAAATTTCCCTGTAAAAAGGTGGTATATATAATAGATGGATATTACAGTGCATCTAATTTAATAGATGGATAATTACATTGATGAAAATTACGGGTTGTTATAGTCTCCCTCCCTTAAAAGAAATCTCGTCCCGAGATTTAGTTGGATGCCGGAGTGATGTTTGAAAACAGATGTGGATACTTGGCACGAATTTGATCTTCGCGTTCCCATGTAAATTCTGGTCCTCTTTTAGAGTTCCATCTTACTTTGACTATAGGAATACGACTTTGTTTACAAACAATATATATATACAAGAAAGTAAAATGATGCCCTAATCTTATACGGGCTAAATGGGCCGACAAATCAGTCCTTATTAACTTAACACATATCACCAGGGTTACTTACAAAACATCACATAATATTTTGTACCCATGTTCTTGCCAAAATGGCGTTTGTTAACTAACGAGTTGATAACCCGCGCGTTGCGACGGAAGCTAACATGTTACTACAGCGTATAGGTAAAATGTAGGTACCATTTTCATATTCCTACCACATACTAAATAATAGTGTCTAAGTACAGTACGTTTTACAATAATTAACACTTATTTTTCATAACATAGTAAATGACTGAAGCTGACTAAGTCTTCATGTTAAACCAATTAAAATCCTTATATGGACACAACCCATTTCACAAAGTTATTTGGTTTTGTTGTTTTTTAAGCACCTGTAAGTTGTGTTGGGGCTTACTTTGATGTAAATGTAATTTTGATCAAATGTAAGTGCATCCATTCATGTGCAGTAGTAACCTCAATTACATATACATAAACATACAATTTAAGTTTGATAGAATTTATTATATTTCCGCTAATAAATGAAAGTAAACTATTTCGAGTCATTCCGACCCATAACTGAAACTGACATGTTTGACCCTTACCCAATCCACCCGTTTACCACCCGCCAACTTTTATTTTGCTATCTTAGTTCCACAAACAATATGAGAATTTCACACATTGTAAAATTTGATAAACAAATGTCCAATGATTTATCTTAGACTTCCAAATAAATTATGAAACTTGACCTTAACACATGTTTGCATTCAGACTCGTGATAAATGTGAATTCAGCAGCATAAAGCAATATATATTATATATGAATGTTCTATCTTAAATTAATAGGGGATAAAAATGTATATGTAAATAAACTGTTCGATGGACGCGGCTAATTTTTTCACGATTTTACTGTGGGAAAAACCAGTTTGTGTAGTAGTGATCTTTTTGTCATTGTGGAATAAATGCATGTAAACATCGGACGGTACACCAAGATGAGAACCAAAGGTATATCTTTTTGCCGATTGTTTAAGAACTCAAGAGGAAAAGTAAAGACATGGAACAAAAAAGGTTGTCCTAGCCTTCTCTTCAGACTCTTGACGAATTAAAATGCAAACAAAAATCCAAAACGAAGGCATCTTCTAATTAATGTCACCTTTTCGACGCCTCAAGGTAGATCGCACTCGATTATGCCCTAATATAGTATAAGGTCTGGGCCAATTGTAAGGGCTAAGACTATTAGGATTTTAGGGCTTTTGTTATGCACTATATATTGTGACCGAATACTGCATTCTAACCCTCGAGGATTTCACTATTCAACATGGTATCATTTCGGGTCCGAGAATCCTCACACCTTTACGGATCTAGGCCGCCACGTCAAATTGCCGTATCTTCTTTCTCAAAACGTTGTTATCGGCCGTCATAAGGTGATGGTGTCCTTACAAATTCTATGCAATTTTTGGCCAAAACTCAACATGTTTAGATACTGTTTTGATAGTAACTTTTAAACCATTTAGAGTTAACTGATGCCAAGAGCCGGATTTAGTGTTGGGCCAGGTGGGCAATGGCCCAAGGCAGCACAAAGGAAATTTTTTTTTATTTTTTAATTTTTTATTTTTTATACCCGTCAATAGTTTTATAAAAAAAAAAACCGGTTTTAACCGGTTTTAACCGGTTAAAAAAACCGGTCAAAATATAAGTCAAACTAGCGTTTTATAAAATTTAAAAAAAAACGGTTTTAACCGAGTTAAAAAATAGCCGTTTTTTAAAAAAAAACGATTTAAACCGGTTTTAAACCGGTTTTAACCGGTTTTAAAAAATAATAATAGATAATAACGGTACTAGCCGTTTTTTTTTTTTGTTTTTTTGTGTTTTTTTTTTGTTTTTTTGATGATTTTAGGGAATGTTTAGTACTATAAATAAATGAATGGGTGGGGTTGAAAAACACATCCAAAAACACTCACTAGATCTCTCTTTTTCTCTCTAATCGTGATATTATACACTTAAATTTCTCAAATCGCTATAATTGGAAATCACAAACACAACAAGCTTCCACTAAATGCTTGTTTTTCTACTAGTCATGCTCGAAAAATTTACACAAATTGAAGATGATGGGGTGCGAATTAGACCAAATTACGAGAAAGGCGATGTTTGGTCTAATACGTATGTTGTATTATGATCGATGGGGGTGGAAACGGCGCCGTTGCAAGAAAATGTATGAAATTTTATAAACCCCGGGAGGTCAACTCTACACTCCGGACCTCATAAGAGCGTGTTGTAAGGCGGTTAGCGGAAAATGATACGTCACAAGGTTACTTATTGGTGAGGCTCAACTATGGTCAGTTTTTATAGTTTGATAATGATGCGGTTCGACTTGATTTACGAAGTTTTGTTCATTCAAACAAGCGTTCCATGCAACACTTCGGACAACCTCAAGCTTACGGAGATCATCAAAAGGAGGCTACAACCGCGGTATCAACATGTAAGTCGTACTACTCTTAGAAGTGATGCTTTTAAATTATGGGAAACGGCTAAAAAAAGATATTTATTGATGGTTTTCGTGATTATAAATATGGTGTTTCTATAACTACAGATATAGGACCGCACCACATGGTACGGCAAATTCTATTTAGCGTTTACGGCTCATTGGTTTTATCCCGACTCTTGGTTATTAATGAAACGGGGACAATTGCTTTTAAATATTTGGTTATCCCTCATAGGGATCTAATTTAAGAAAAATTTTACAGACACTTTAATTGAATATAATTAGATGTAAAGTTTTTACGATTTCACTAGATAATGCATCCAATAATACTAGAGCTATGGAATTGTTAAAATTACGTATAAAACCCGTTTTAGATGGTGTTTTTTTCATTCCCGTTGTGTTGCTCATGTTATAAATTTATCCGTGCAAGCGGCATTAAAAATATGTGATAGTTTAAAGATGAAATTTAGGGGTTTATTAGTAAAACTATATATAGTTCGAGTAACGGAACGACAATCATGATCTATAGCGTTTCGTAAACAATGTGGTGAAGAACCTTCTAGGACACGTGCTATGATAATAGTACTGGGAATTCTACTTGCATGATGTGTGACAATATATTCGGGACAACGTGAGACTTTAAACGCTTTTAATGAAACACTTGTTAATAGAAATAAGTCCGTTTCGATAAGCGACAAGATTGGGATCGACTAAATGATTTAACTATTTTTTTACAAGTTTTTAAAGTGGCAAACAACTAAATTATCGTGTGTTGTTTATTACCAACTTGCTCATTAGTTTTAATCAAATTTTTGTTATGCGGAAAAATTAGACGAAATTAAAACCTCACATATTCAAATGTTAGAAAAATGGGTTAAAGTTATAAAAAAGAAATTTGTAAAATATTTGCTAATTTACCTTTGGTTTTTACTTGTTCCGCCGCACTTAATCCATGTTTAAATGTTGGAGGCGTAGAACTTTTAATAACAAGAATAATGAACAATTTAGACTTATCCTTTGGGTTAGACGCTGACAACCCCGACCCCAACTATATAAACTCCCAAATTTTTATATTTAACGATAACTTTAAAAAATTATTTGGAATTTATGCAACAAAATATGGTCAAATACAAAACCCAATTGTTGATCAAATGCGGGCCGGATCGTCCCGAATGGCAAGTGACATTAATATAAACCTTTATAATAGTTTATTTGAAGACGCTACAAAGCGTCAACGAACATCGGCCCCAACAAGCGAGTTGGGACAATATATGGCTACAAACTTTTTAATAACTTTAAGGCCCGAAGAGTTTACAAACTTTGACATTTTGGCTTGGTGGAAAGAAAGAGAAATCCAATTTCCAATTTTATCCGCTATGGCTCGTGACTTATTAACGGTCCAAGCTTCGACGGTAGCTTCCGAATCGGCCTTTTCTATTAGCGGTAGAATTATATCGGAAAGAAGGTCAAGACTAACCCCCGAATCCGTGGAAGTATGTGTATGTTTGAAAGATTATTTGGACGGAGTAGATAGGGTACAACATGAAACATCGTTGGAAGGTCCGATATTAGAAGACGTTGAAGAAACTATAGCAAGAGAAGAAGTTGAATTAGGGATATCACCTCCGAATACCGAATTAGATGAAGGTGAGTTTGAAGACTTAGATATTGAACACGTAGATGTAGAAGAATTTTTGGAAGATTTAATGGATTGAGTATAACGGGTGATGGCAATGCCGAAGCTCGACATACTTGACTACTTGAGTACACTAATATATTTTCGGGTGATGGCCATGCCGAAGCTCGAAATGTATTAGTATTTAAATATTTTTAGTTGTATAATTGTATTGTTTAAATAAAAGTTATGATTGTATTTTTTAGTATGTTTCCGGTGCAAATAAAAATTTATGATTGTATTTGTTTAGTATGTTTCCGGTGTATTGTTTAATTAAATGTTTGATAATTAACAAGTTTATTAAATAAATGTTCGAAGTTTTAAATTTCGAAAAAAACCGAACCGAACCGAACCGGTATAAAAACCGATTCCGAACATTTATAACCGAAAAAAACCGATTTCAAAAAAACCGATAAAACCGAAACCGGTTATTAGAAAAACCGGTTTTTTTAAAACCGGTTTTCTAATAACCGAAAACCGGTTTTAACCGGTCGATTTGCATCTCTATTTACGGATCTAGGCCGCCACGTCAAATTGCCGTATCTTCTTTCTCAAAACGTTGTTATCAGCCGTCATAAGGTGATGGTGTCTTAACAAATTCTATGCAATTTTTGGCCAAAACTCAACATGTTTAGATACTGTTTTGATAGTAACTTTTAGGGCTAATGACTTGAGAATGTATCCAACTTGTCATTTTTTGTTATTGTATGTAGCCATCTTTTTTTTTGTTATTGTATGTATCCAACTTGAAAATTCATCATATTATATGTAGTCTGCTACCTCTAATTTGCAACGTTAGTCCATTTAACTAACGAACAGTTGCAACGTTAGTCCATTTAATTTTTTTTTTCGGTTTCAGTTTACGAGCAATAATAATAATTTTTTTTTTAATTTATTAAATTTTTTTAATTTCGGTTTCAGTTTACGAGCAATAATAATAAAAAAATTTTAATTATATTTTTTATTTCGGTTTAAGTTTAAGAGCAATAATTAAAAAAAAATTAAAAATTTAAATTTTTTTATTTCGGTTTCAGTTTACGAGCAATAATAATAAAAAAATTTTAATTATATTTTTTATTTCGGTTTAAGTTTAAGAGCAATAATTAAAAAAAAATTAAAAATTTAAATTTTTTTATTTCGGTTTCAGTTTACGAGCGATAATAAAAAAATTAAAAAAATTATTAATTTTTTTTATTTCGGTTTCAATTTACGAGCAATAATAATAAAATAAAAATAAAAATTTATTAAATTTTTTTAATTTCGGTTTCAGTTTACGAGCAATAATAAAAAAAAAAAATTTAAAATTATATTTTTTATTTCGGTTTAAGTTTAAGATCAATAATAAAAAAAAAAAATTTAAAATTATATTTTTTATTTCGGTTTAAGTTTAAGATCAATAATTAAAAAAAATTTAAAATTTTAATTTTTTTTATATCGGTTTCAGTTTACGAGCAATAATAAAAAAAATTTAATTTTTTTTTATTTCGGTTTCAGTTTACGAGCGATAATAAAAAAAATTAAAAAAATTATTAATTTTTTTTAATTTCGGGTTCAGTTTACGAGTAATAATAATAAAAAAAAAAAAAATTTATTAAATTTTTTAATTTCGGTTTCAGTTTACGAGCAATAATAAAAAAAATTAAAAAATTAATTTTTTTTTATTTCGGTTTCAGTTTACAAGCGATAATAAAAAAATTAAAAATTATTAATTTTTTTTTATTTCGGTTTCAGTTTACGAGCAATAATAAAAAAAAACACTTATGAGCTCTTAAGATTTCCAACTAATCCTTGTTTAGCATCTAACTCATAATTAACTCTATCATTTCTCGTTCTTCGCAAATTTAAAATCTTTAATAAAAAGATCCGCGAATGCTTAGTCAAATAAACTAGCTTAGACAAGTTTATAAAGGTTAAGGGACAAAGCTAAGAGCTCAACACGCTCGATCGAGTCAAAATTTATTCTTATTCTACCCAGCAAGAAAGTCAACATTGTGATAAAACACTTATTTTATTTTTGAAAATTTTAAATTTTTTTCATTTTTTTGGTATTTTGGTGGTAAAAACGGGATTACGTGAAAACAACGGCTGCAGGCACAATCAAATCGATAGATCCCCCCATACTAGAATTAAACATTGTCCTTAATGTTTTAAGAAGGGTCTCTACGTAAATCTAAAGTCGTTTATTAAGTATGCTCAAAGATAAACATTAGTCGATAAGATTTAGGATATTGGATTCCCATAATCATGCTAAGGATTGAAGCTCGAGTGAACGAAGGACAAAACCACGAGCACGAGAGGCTTTATAATCCGAGGCAATCTTGGACATACAACACAAACCACTAAACACGAGAAAGGAAGAGGCGAACCTCCTCATGTCGCACTTATTCATTACTACTATTATTATATTAGGATAAGCATGGGTTGCCACCCACGAAGTGCTTGTTTTTTAATGAGTCACTAAGCTTGACTCGATCCCCCATACTTGAGCTGGTCAAAGAGAATAGAAATGGAGAAATGGAACATCCAAGATAGGACTGTCCCTTCCA
This sequence comes from Tanacetum coccineum, assembly GCA_026074375.1. Lineage (NCBI taxonomy): Eukaryota > Viridiplantae > Streptophyta > Magnoliopsida > Asterales > Asteraceae > Tanacetum > Tanacetum coccineum. The sequence continues at coordinate 22,402 of BQNB010031242.1, forward strand.
TAAATCATCATCGGGCTTTCAGAAAAATCAAAAATGACCTGGAAATCTTTAAAGCCCCGATGAGATAAGAGATGAGGAGATTTATCCTTATTAGAAGCAAGAATACCACTTGAAAATGGAAGCAAAACGTCAATCACTGGACAACGGGTGGGATGGGTAGGTAAAATACTAGGCATAAGAAATTAATGTTCAGAAATATCATCCACCACTTTAGCAGTTAAAATTCCCGTATCGGGCTCAATATCAAAGTGAATTCCATCATCATCCGGTGGTTTCGCAGGAGGACGAGGAGATGATGGATCATAATAACGATCAAAATGAAATGACTCATTTTTAGGAAAGGAAAGGGAATCATTGCTAAGCAATTCTTTAAGAAAAAGAATATCCCCTTCCGAGTCATAGTCATCATTCTCAATACTCGGTGATATCGATTCATCTAGAGCAAGAAAAATATCAATCTTCTCCATAAGAGAGTCACTATCCTCAACGGGGATAGAAGATGGAGAGAAAGATTCGATTACATCATCAGAATTTTCATAATTAAGTTCTTCCAGAGGTCGAGGAGATGAATTATCATACAATAATTTCTAAACAAAACAAATTTCTTCCTCTGGATCAAAGTCGGCTTCATCAATTTCTGGAGAAATCAAATCGATATGAGCGAGTTCACCGGAGAACCCCTCGAGAAGAGAATTAAACTTAGGAGAAGAAACTATCGAAGTATCTCGATTAAGCAAAGATTCTATAAGATCAGATTCTGCATTAAAGTGATGCGGATTTATCTGAGTAGAAATGATTTCTTCATCAAAAAGAGGGTTCGAATAAATTTTGAATTTTTATTCTGGAACGTCCTCATCAGGAAGTGACTCATCATCACTAGAGGTAAAATCGTCGTTAGAATCAAAGAGAAGATTAGAAAAAGTCATAAAATCATCACAAACGGGCATATAACACTCACTTTCAATATAAGATAAATCCTCGGATAAATCCTCAGACTCACTTGGGGTTAGGTTAAGGTCCTCAACACTAGACTCATTTTCTTCATCCGATTCTGTTTTCGGAATAGTGTCAAGATGCTCATCCTCCATTATGAGAGAGTCCGTAATCGAAAAGTCGGGTGTGATTGCATCAGGGGAATTCTTATAATATTTCCTCACTTGAATAGTATATTCCTCGTCATCATCATCATCGTAAATAGGTCACTTCTAATATGGAGTATAAATTTTAGCTGCCTGCTCTTCTTGTTTTAGTTGCATTTTATTAAGAATTTGTAAATCATTAAGAAGTTTAAGTAGCAATTCTTGTACATTCTCTGTTAATTTTGCCCTTCTTCCACAGCTTTCTTAACTTTAAGAAACCTCTCCTCAGCTAGCAATAAAACCATACTCTTTTCTTTAGGAGGTGTTTGATCATACTTGTTTAAAAAGGCTTGTATAGCTTCCATTAGATTTTCTCTAGCTTGCAACATTTCCGTGTTCGTTTCTTGAGGAGGTTGATGAATGACGGGAAACTACGGGGATTGGAATTGGTCAAAACCGAAAGAATTAGAATTATAACAATCATTAGGTTCATAGAAATTTTGGTTCAACGGTTGATACTAAAAAGTCTCATGAGGACCCCCGTAGTTTTCACAACAAAGATATTGTTGTTGAAAATTAGGTGAAGTTTGTGGAAAATTATCAAAGTCTTGATTGTAACTCGGGTCCGGATTAGAGATAAACGGAACTTGAGTCGGACAATCGTAACCATAATGAGGATCGTTCCCACATAACTCACAAGAATACGTCTCGTACTGGGGTTGTGGAGGGTAGTCGGAAAAATTTGGAGAATCATTGTAAGAATACGGAGTTGGTTAATAAGTGAATGAATTTTCCGAATTACATCCTAGACAAGGTACCCCTCTATACACACCTCTCGCAAGTACAATATCGACATGGCTGATCATCTAATGGATTTCTGCAGCTGAACAACTTTGTTGTTCGAAAGACGACATTAGAATTAAACAAATGAGATTAAGAAGAATATTTTTGATTTTTTTATGTGTTTTAAACAAGAAAAATATTTTTGGGACCGATAAATCAAAAGTGCACGATAGCTCTCTAAATTACTTACAAAGAAGCGGATGAACGGGTTAGCACGAAGCGTATTAAAAACCTTTTCCTTTCGGGTCGATGTTCGTTGGATCAACCCTCCTTATACCTCTTTTATAGTTCGTAATCTAAAGGTGAGCCGATTTAACAATTGACATCATGGATTCTTTTGTTGGTTATTTATTTTTTTTGGTATTTTAAATACTTTAAGGAAAATATTTATGATTATTTTTTTATTATAATAGAGAATAAATTCACAAATAAAAAGAGAAAATAAAATATTTTTGTATTTTTATATTTTTAAAATAAGAAGAAAATATTCAAAATTGAAAGCGATAACTTAACGAGGAAGGGTCTTCAAACACTAATCTTTAAACGTAGACACGATAATCGCACACACCTCCCCGACAACAACGCCAAAAATTTGATTACAACTTTTAATTATACATATACATATAATAATTGCTTATTACATATATAGTATATAACTAAAATATCAAATAATAAGAAGAGTAAGTATTCCGTAAAGTTTTTAAGAAATTTACTTTTAACCAAAGCAAAATCCAAAACCTTCCCGGGTCGTGGTCCTAACGAGGCGTGAATTAAGAATCGTGATTAAGTTTGTGATCGCGTGATTTGAATGATCAAATTTTGATTTGGATTCTATTTCTACAAATAACATGCAAAAAGAAATAAAGGCAAGCTTAAAACGAAAGTAATTAAGGTTAAGACACAAAAACGTTAACGTGAGTCTAAAACCGAGCCTTAAAAACCTAAATTATAAAATTTTAACCCTAACAATGCAAATTTATTTTTTAAAAGTCCAAAATGATTAAAAATAATTTTAGAAAAAAGAATTATATTTTTTTTGACTTTTATTTTATTTATTATGAATTAAAAAACAGTCTTAATCTAAAAATATTATAAAAATATTAAACTATTTTGTAAAAATCTGAAAAAATTAGAAAAAATGCTTTGAACAGTTAAAACTTAAGAAAAATAAAATGAGTCTACCAACTTATCTCAATAAGCTGGTAATAAGCCCAAAAGGGCTGATGGCTTATAAGGGAGAAACTCCCTTAAATACCAACTAACTCAAGGATCTAACTAAAAAGACCCAAGGGCGCAGATGGTATTGTGTGGGAGTGTTAAGGTGTTGGCTATGAGAAGGGAGAGGTCACAGGTTCGAACCCTGTGGTTTCCCTTTTTGAATTTTTTTTTATTTTTCTTTTTTACAAACTAAAGAACAGGGAAAATTAAGCAACTTTGAAAAAGAAACTTTTTTCAAAAACTTAAAATAAGCCAGAAATAAACTAACAAGGATGACAGTTTTGCTTATTTTCAATAAATGACTAAAAACCAAACTGCTTGACTATTAAAAACTCAATAAGCAATTACAAAATCTAAATAAGCTAAAACAGGTAAACTACTAGACCTAATAAGCAGAAAGGGACTAAAAATGAGCTAAAAGAATAAGCTGAAAAAGCAATAAAAGCATCAAGACAGATGACTAAGATAAAGGCTTAAAGGACATTTTGACAGATTTTTAAGCTAAAATTTAAGACCTAATAAGCACTAAAACTGACTTTAAGCTGAAAACAATTCAAGCCCTAGACCTAATGAGCATGAAAGATTAAAAATAAGCAACTAAAGTAAGCTTAAAAGGACTTAAAAAGCATTAAGACAGTAGACACCTAAAACAGGTTTTTGACCCAATTCCTATAAGACCAATGAAATAGTGCAATAACTTGAAATAACAGATTCTAAACATGAAATATGATGCATTTTGGTTATGAAAAACAACACTTAACTTCTTGAATCTTAAAATCAAAACTAGAACAGATTTAGTGCTTGAAATCTTCACAGATTGAACATATGATTAGAAAAACTTAAAAACTTCTTAAAAACCTGTTTAAATATCTTATCTACACTGATATAAGACTGATTAAATGATTAATTCAAAGTGGTTTTAGTAACTACGAGTGCATAATACATTTTTTACAATGAAATTTAAACCTTGACCAAACCACTCCTCTTAAATTCTGAAAATGCACTTTTAAACTCAAAAACAGTTTATAACAAGTTAGAACGAATCAATAAGAAATTAACAAGACTAAATAAGCAATTATAAAGCAGAATAAGCACAAAAAGCAGAGAATAATCAAATGCATAAATAAGATAAAAATGGAAAATGGAACATACCAATGACCTTTGCTCAAAACAAGGTCCAAATGCTCAAAAGAGCTTATCAACAAGCTCTAGCTTGTTGAAAACAAGCTAGTGAAACCCATAAGCCCTTCTAATATTGGCTTATCATCCATAAGCTATAAAACAGAATTTTTATGTAAAAGAGCTTTAAAACAGGAAATAAAGTTTAAGCTTTTGAGAAAGCTTAAAAAGGTTTTGCAGGTGTAAAATGAACTTATGGAAAGCTTGTAAAGTGACTTTTAAAGTAAATAAGCTAAATGTGCATTAAGAACTTAAAAGACAGATTTGCATAACAACTTAAATTTCATTAAAACATAAAAAGTTTACAAGACTTTAAAAGTAAATTATAAAAATAAGCTGGAAATTAAGCTATTCTACTCCTACCCTCCTCGTTACAAGAGAAACCTAAAACTATTTATAGAAAAACCAAGAAGCTTGGGTCTTGATCTTCTCGTGCTACTTCTGTGAGAGGTGTGCTTCTTATGTGAGGAGGATGAGAGAGTGCTCTCCAAGCCTTGAATCATAGCCCTTGATCTTCATTTGTGTTTCTTTGAACCCATCACAGCCCTTGATTCTTCTTGTCCAATAATCCTTCATAGGATTGCCAACATGTCTTGTCATCTTGCTAGGGGTGGGGTCTGAAAGGTGGGGTGTGAGTGTTTTGTCGTGGTGCAGGGTAAATTAGAGGGGAAAGGGGAATAGTGATTTGGCGGGTTTAGGTTTTGTTTATATTTAATTGTTTTGGGTTAACGGGAGTTAAGGGTGTTGGGTAATGGGGTTAATGGTGTTATTTATTAGGGACTAACTGCGTTAGTCCTTAAGGACTAATGGTGTAAAACTTTAGGACCAATGGTGTAATGAGGGTTAAGGGTATATGGGTTAAGTGTTTTGGGCTTATGAATTGGGCCGGTTAATATGGTTTTGGACTTTAGTCTTTATAAGGGCTTAAAAGCTTAAGGCTTATGATTGATGATTAATGGGCTGACCCGGCCCATTAACTTGGGTGCGGGTTGGTCCATGCACACGTCTTTGGCTTCGACTTTGACTTTGACTTTTCACGCTCTTTCCATTCTCGTGCTCGATTTTGTCAGTTTTTGCCTTTAATTTTGTCCTTTAGTGAATATCCGTTACCTGCACATCATAAATAGCAAAACAAGCATATATTTGGCATTTTATGTCCGTTTTTGGTCATTTAGGCTCGTTTTAATAGGTAAAAGGTATGTGTAATTAAGCACATACCACGGGTCATGTCAAAATTTCATAAAAATTTTATACTTAGAATATTTTACTAAAAACATAATTCCTTAGAAATCCGACAAAAGACGAAATAATAAAATAATATTATTTTAATAAACCGACTAAAAGACGAAAATATATTTTATAACGAGGCTTGTCGACACCCGTGCGTTGCACCGGGCTTAGTCTGTGGGCAAAAATTGATTGTTAACAATGCAACACAGATACTCGTGCGTTGCACCGGGCTTGTTTTTGTGTAAAATCTTTTGGTTAATTATGTGAAATCTATCTAACATTAAAGAATAACAAATGTATTGTTTTAATTGACAGATTACATAAACTAATAACCTAACTTCACCACTCAAACTACAATATGGACTCCATCTTTTATATTAATGTTAAGAAATATAAGCAAAACATGATGATAATACAAAAGATAATCTAAAAGTACATGATAATGCTCCATCTTTTAAGATTTCACAAATGACTATATACACAATCAAGTTGAGGTTGTGGGGAACGATTTCACAACCGCTAGTTAGGAGAAAGGTTCAGGTATTGCGAGATGAATACATAATTACTTTAATCTTCAAGAATGGTATAATTGAGATTCTTCATCCAACGTTTTAAAAAGAAGGTTGAAAAAAAAATCAAAAGAACAGAAGATAGCGTAGCAACGGATAGTAAGGCATTGATCATGACCATAATAGGATCATGATGAGCTTTAAAAATGGATTCATTCTTTTTGTAGTTTGAAGCAAACCCCAATGGAACCATGAGAAGAAGAACCGTCAAAAATAAAACAACGAAGTAAGAAAAAGACCTGAAAGCCAAACACACCACACAACGTCTGTAATTGAAACATAACTGGATCTATCATGTAGTCTATATATGAATGCAAGCTAGGTTTTTGTTTTATCAATATATATCAAAAGGTTATTAAAGATGGAACTAACAGTGGATTTGCAGATGACGCCTCTTCTTCTTTTTCTTCTTCCCTTACTGGAACTAACTGTGGATTAGCATATTTCACATAATTAACATATACATATATAAGTACATGTAGTATTAATAATAAATCATAACTCTAATTATTAAGTGCTAACATTTACCTTGTGTTTAGGTCTAGGGTGGTGGTTGTTGATTGAGCAAGAGTCACTAATATTCGTATGAGATGAGAGCAATGCCAACAATGATCATTTTCTTTCCAATTACTGCTGCTGCATTCGATTGATCTATCTAACGTCACATCAACATCTAATACGTTATTGCAAAACGCAATTTCTTACCATCAGTTGATAGCTACTCAGATGTGAAACCAAATGGAAATGCACTTGTTTGTGCTCTGCCTAAGCTGCTCGTTACATTTAGAATCCTGTTTGTTATATCTAAAAAAGGTTACAGATAACATACCGAGTTGCTTAAAAAAACACAATTATTTAACACTTTTGAGAAAATTATAATAAACAATATTTGCCTGAGAACCGTCTCTTCTCCTAAATTCAATAAACAGACACATAGTGAGTCCTTTAAAGAATCCTACTGATGTGAATTCACTCAGATCACTGCCTTTATTGGGGTACTGAAATGAAAACTTAATAATTTCCTATTCAGTACTGTTTCATTCCAACGCGTAAAAATCATTAGCCATTGTCATGGCTCATGAAGATCATGCACATTTTAAGTGGCCATTTTCCACTAATATCTATACACCCATTACCATTTCCAATCAACCTTATTTTGTCTTTTTAAGTTAACTATTAGCCGGCATTATTAGTTTCACATATCCTATGGCTACAACAAATTAATAATTATATAATCAGTTCCTACACTCAATTCAAACAAATTGAAGTTGATGTAATGTAAGAGTATGTGTGGATCAAGCAGAAGTGAAGCAAATTCTCTACTCTATGTCATACGCAAACTTAAATCCAAATCCTCGGGTACCGCTTAAGTCTTGTGTGGTCTTCCAGTCTCATTGCAAAAACTAAGAACGAAAAGAGAAAAAGATGTCATTTGTGGTTTTGGTTATCGCCATTGTCTCTACTGATTTATATAACCACTTTATTAATTTCAATATCAATAACTTAGTGGCCGTTTGCTTATGAGCTTATATAATTTCAACTTATATATTATAAGCCCATGTGTTTGGCCTATTTTCAGCTTTTTTTCTAGTTTACAAACTTGTATTTCATCTCTATGTCTAATTTCTTAACATGGGCGTTTGGGCTAGAGCCCTATTTTCAGCTTTTTTTCTCCAACAGCTCCAAATGGAACGATGGCAACGCCAAACCCGTAGAGTAGCCCTTAATTTCTTAACATGTAAACTAAACAGTGGTTTCTTAACAACCCCTAATTGAAACACGTCCTAATTAGATGCCATAATTATAAGAAGCAACCCCTAATTTCTTAACATGTTAACTGAACAGTGGTTTCTTAACAGTCCCTAATCCAAACAGATCCTAATTTGACGCCATATTTGTAAGCAATGCAAACATAGTTCGGTTATGTGTTCAAACCCTACCGAAGTACACCCCTAATCCAAAGGGACCCTAACCCAAACAACCCTTAATTTGATGCCTTAATTTTAAGGAATGCAAACACATTTTAGTTCTAAGAGGCATCCCTTATATTGCAGTTGAAAACTTTTAGAGGAAAACACTTAACACATACAAATATATAACATTACTAATAGGTTAAGTAACATTTTATTTGGCTCTGTTAGTATTTTGGGATGGGATCTTACAGGATGATCTAAGAAACAAAGATGATAAGCAGGTTTCACGTGGATGTTTTGTGCTAGAATGTCCAGTCCATATATTTTTGAAGCCCGAGAACTTCCAATTGCTCTTGTGTCTCGTATGCAATCTACAATAAAGTTCAAACTTGAAAGTAAAATTGTAAAGAAAGAAACTAATCGAGATATCTAATATAACACAGAAAATCAAGGTTGACCTGAGCGGTAAGAGCAGTATCTTCAGCACTAACTTTGATAACACCTAATTTGTTAAGGGCATTCTCACATTGATCGGGTGCCTGTTTAAAAAAAAGAGTGCATGTAGGTTATATGCTTGCTGAATTCAAAAAATAAAAATACATAGATAAATATATTAATGCAATATTTTTTTCTCAGAAAGTTTGGCCCCATGCATACCATTTTGGAGCTTCACGATTTTGTAGACACTACTATTAAAGTTGGTCCTTCTTGTAAATTCTGGTGCTTCTTGCAATGGTTACGTACTTTTATAACTGGTCCTTCTTGCAGCTTCACGAACAATAACAAACCTGGTCACTCCTGAACCGAAAGCATCAAGATGATTTTATAAGAACATGTGATACTAAAACAATAACGTGTATTAAATAACAAAAGCATAAAGAAACTCGCATACCTCGACTCATAGGATGCCTCAATCCAATGTTAGCAACAACGGTTTTTGAAATGCATGTCACTTCTTTAGGAAATAGAGAAATCATATTCAAGTGCTTTTAGGAAGAATACAATGTCTTTAAGAACACTGATCAACCGAGGAAACTTTAGAAAGATGTTGTATTCTTCCTAATTTGGTTCAGCACCCAACAACAGCTCTCAAAACATAATCCCAAACACCCTGTAAATAACATATATCATAATATACAAACACCATTTACTTAGCTCCTCTCTTTTGGGTTTAATTGGAGGTAGTTTAGGCACAACTTATTTCTTTGGTTCAGCTTCGGCTGCAGCCGCTTGTATCGTTGGCTCTTTAGCCCATACAATCAGTTTAAAACATCTTGCTGCCTTGTCGAATATGATATTCTCAAGCTATAAGTGAAAGGTGAATAACAGATAATCATTACTCTGCGTAGGCATTTAAATCTGACTATCTTAGAGTCAAATATCATACCAACTGGAATAAAACTCTACGTCTTTCTTTTTGCCTGATTTCATAGATCTTTAGTCCCATTTGGGAATGCATTAAAAAGGGCATCAACAATTTATATGTAGTAACACGTAAACAAAATGTACCTCTTCTTCCTTCTCTTCTTTTGCTTCTCATCATCGATATCTGGCCTGTCCTCTTCATCATTATCAAGATCGTTCACTATAAAACCATCATTATCAAACTCGTCTGGTCAAAGCAAAGAATACAATCAAATTAAAACCTTAAACTGAATTCCAATAGAATAAAGAGAAAGGACAATAGAACATCATCATGACCATTAGCTATACCCAAAAGAACGCGACAACAGTTATACTACGTCTATCCCCCCCGATATATGGTGTGCTCTTAATACTCACTATGTTTTGACTGCTACTATCCTTTTTCATTATTGTGGTACCCTGTAAGATGTGGGGTCGTCTCTTTTTAAAGCACATTTATAAATTTCTTATTACATTTCGATGAATAAATCGCTACAATAAGTATGCCAGTAGAGTGAAGAAAAATAGCAATCTAATATTAGACATCGATAAAAAGTCACCGGTTTTTTATCGGGATCTCGATAAGTTAGGCGTACTGCATAGTTTGTGAACTATACACTTCTATTTAATGGACATATAATAGATTAGCTATTACTAAGAAAATATGCTTATTATTTTATTAAGAGGTGGTCACTTCCATTTTAGGTAGCATAATCAGAGTACATTACATATGTAATTAAAGCATTAAACCGGTATTGTTATTACTAAGATGAAAATCTTACACATTGACATCCGAGACGGGGGCCTTTGGGTTTTGGGGATATGCAGGCTCCATTTGTGTCAAGAACACTGCAACGATACCTCCTGGTATATTGATGCCAACGTTAAGAATTATATTACAAATTTTCAGTTGGTAAAAATGAACCAGGATAAAACATCACATTTTAGGGGCTCAGCAATAAATATAAGGTACATTCACAACCCCCTTCATCTATTTCATTCCATGTGAGCAGCTTGCTTGAAGCTTGTATTGATCGTCGCAGAGGTTCTTTATCTTTGGTTTATCTTTATTCAAACTCATTGGAAACCTGGATGAATTTTTTTACACGAATATTAGGTTTAGCTATATTAGAATAGCGGGAAGCTAAACAAAGTAAATACAAAATAAGTTAAGAGTTTTCAATTATTTGAGGAATCATTGATTTGTAGCCATTTGCCCCTATCCTCCTTTATCTCATTTTCTACCTTCCCAGGCTATCTTCCCCACGACCTAATCCGTGGGGTTTAAGTTTTTATAAACCACTAACAAAAAAACCAATTTTAAAGATCTAATATTAGACGATAGTTTCATTGAAATTTTAAAAAACCCCATTTATAGTTAACTTAAAAAAGAAACTAATGGTGCAAGAATCATTCAATAAGCTAAATCAATTGTTGAAAAAAAGTCAGATTTATTCCTTTATTGCTGACTGATTAATTCAATAAAGCGTTTACTTGTATCTTTGAGAAGGTTATCTTATATGCACATAAGTATACAAACGAAACGCCGTGATTCATATAAGCGTACTTACGCAATGTGCTATTTATAATTTCAAGCCTACACTGCATATATTTTACAAAACAAACTAGGTCATATAATCAGGTGCTATTATTCTTTTAGTGACTTTAATACTCGTCTCACCAAATTCCTTGAAAAAAACAAAGTAACAAAACAATCGCATATATAAAAGAAAACTAAAAAAAGGGGTAATACACTACTTAGCTCTAGGATGACATAAAGCCCAGTTAGTCCAATAAATAGCAACTTTAGGGCACAAAGTCATCGACTGCAAGAAAAATAAAAAACTCATTCAGACATTACCTCAAACAGCTTATATACATTAACAAAATTTGTAAAAAAAATCATATATAGACCTTGTATAAGCATCAATATCACCACCTAATGTTTCAGGAGGAAACTCGAATCGGGTTTTAGTTTAGAACCTTCTCCTAAAAACATCAAAAACCAAAAAAATAGGGTTAGGGTATGTGATTGAGATGATGAATAATGAATTAAGTAGGTGAAAGTAAACTAAAAAATACGCGATACCTTAAAATCATCAAATCAAATAGGAAACTGGAGATTAACAAAACCTCCAAACTGATTGAATTCCTTTTTTGTGTTTGTAATTGAATGGTAGTCAAGGCCATCTGATTCTGTATATGCCTTATTGGCTTTTATTGAGCTTTTGAATGAATCCGTAACTGAGGGTTCTATGGCTTATGGTAACGCATACGGTTGGATCATACTATACTAAGTGGAGTTTTTGTCTTTGGTTTCTTGGAAAAAAGATAGTATTTGGTTCGGAGTCATTAATACTGCATTAATTGTATCTTGAAACTAAATCTTATATATTATAAGATTTTAGAAATTATAAAACTTCTATTTATGATTTAGCGTAACTAAAACGTGTCACTTTTCATAACTAATATAATTAAACTAGGTAATTTAAGACTACCGAATAGATTATCGAAACGCGATTTGCACAAACAACCTCAACGAATTACAAGCACTAAACCACAAGCATTAAACCACAAGGTTCTTGTACAAAAAAAAATTATGATGAACGATATAATGGAAAAAAATTTCGAATAGAAAAAAACAAAAAATTAAGCCGAAACAATAAAATCTAAAAAGTTACCACAAACAAATCACATAACCCAACCTTGGCTCTTGATACCACTTGTTAGGATATCATTTCATCACCAAAACACAAAAATAAGAAAAAATAGATTTTAGAGAGAGAAAGTAAAAACAAAGAAAAATGGTTACTTGTTTCACAAAAGAAAAATGAGAAGCAACAACACCCTCTCCACACTTGGAGAGGGCTTTAAATAGATCCAAGAGATGGACTATTCTTGTAGGCTTTGAGTTGGGCCAGTACATAGAACAAATGGGCTTGAGCCCGACAACTAGGCCCAACTAGCTTAACTAAATTCCCGAAAACTACGTTTTCCTATACAAGGCTCGGGATTGTTTAATGACCATCACTTTACTAAATATCACGGCTAACAATCTCCCCCTAAGGGGTGGTCATTCAATTGTGGATCCTTCTTGTGACGTCTTGAGACTTGGAGCCTTGTATTCTTGGGAATTCTTTTGAAGATCCATTTGCATGCTTGTGATCTTGGATCTTGATCTTTAACTTGATATACTTTGACAAAATACTGATATCGTGGTCTTTGGCCTTGATTTGTCTTGACTACTGAGATATCTAAATCTTTATCCTTGAATCTTTATGCCGCCTTGCGATCTTGTGTCTCCACCCTCATGCTCAAGATCTTGAAAGCTTGCTAACAATCTCCCTCAACATTTTCTTTTAACATGATTACTTGTACCACAAAATGTTCTTATGAGGAAGTGCTTGTTCATCAGAGATTGCGGAAGACTTTGATAGATTGAGCTTTCATCATGAATTAATCTTTGTGGATTGAGCATGAGGTCTTGAATCTTGACTCGTCATGGACTAGAAGCTGCTACCGTCAGGAAAACCTGCAAGTATAGGTTAGAGATAAACATATATGGACGAAAGTGTCTTTGTCACTTCGTCGAATATGGTTGCAATAACCACGGTTCCCCGTTAATCAGTATAAATACTGCCTGTGATCAGGTAGAATTCAAAAGAATCTCCTTGACAGGGTTTCGCAGCTGCACTAGCCGTTCTCGTTACCGGAGCGTCTCAAAGCAGACAACACAGTAAGAGTGAATCAGATAGTTACTATCTTTCTGATTGAGTCGTCAATTCATATTACTGGAACAAGTTTGATTCATGTAGAATCGCACCATCGTTTCTTTCCAGTTGACACAAGTTTGATTCATATAGAATCTCGCAAGTCACCTACCAAGAGCTTGATTATAAATATCAGTATATTATATTATATATGTTATATATAATATATATATACATATATATATATATATATATATACATATATATATATATATATATACATATATATATATACATATATATATATACATATATATATACAATATTAATATTATATATTATATATATATATATCATAATATATAATATAATAAATATATATATATATATATATATATATATATATAAATATACTGTAAAAGGTGTAGTCAAAATCGATGAGAAACATACCAAAAACTAATATCTATCAAAACTAATATCTTCATGCGTATGTATTAGTTGATATATTTGTAACTATTAGTTATTAATTTCTATTAGGCCATTAGTATGGATGTCATGTAATTATGCCTAAGCCCATGATTATTAGTCTAGAATGATCTCTTGTATCCTATATATATAGTTAATTGTTATCAATAATAATCAAAGAAATCAATGATGTACTGTTCTATTCTCATCCTCCATAACTCAAACTCACCAGGTTTAAGCATTGGAACCTTGGATGCAGCCACCATATGTGCAGATTCTGAATCTATATCTTCTAAAAAAGAGATCTTGTGCATTCAAACAGGTTTTTCTTATTCAAATCTTCTCAACAAGCTCTTATACCACTTGTTGATCCCACTTCAATAGATCTTTAATTCCTTATGCTTGTTAAGCTAGATAAATCTAACACAACTATAGTAGAAACTTTGTTAAATATATTAAAGATTATGCGGAATCTAATCTTTAATCAATAAGAAGAATTCTTAATGAAACAGTTACTCTATGAACACAATTCTATGAACGCACAATTTAACAAACAATAAAAGCTCCAATATTATTATTACAAATAATACGAATACTCTCCTAGTATTAGGGTTACAAAACCTTGAAGCTATAACGATATTAAAACAAAAGATGATTTCAAACTCTAACCCTAGGACCTCCTTTTATACACCAAGGAGTCCTAGTCGATTTACAATATATTCCTGAAACTTAGAATATTCTCTATGATCTATTCTATAAATAACTAATACTTATCACGTAAGTAATCTTGATCTCCAATCAATCTTTATCCTTTCTTCTGTTTTTATCCATTCTTTTTTGATAATAGAAACTCTTTCAGCAGTCTTAATCTTTGAGCAGTTGTAACTTTTGTACTAGCAGCATTAACTTAGCACCAGCAGTAGTAACTTATACACCAGCAACATTAACATAGCAGCAGTAACTTCAAGAAGGCTTTTAATCCCAACACTGGCCTAGAGTAATATATTAAATAGATTATGCATGGAATGTTGATGATGTTGGGGTTGTTGATTGGTTATTTTTAAGCTTGGTTTTTGTTTTGATTTTTGGTTGATTTTGTTGAAAGTTCATGCAAGATTTATTTTAGGGTTATAAATGGTTATTTGATTTGGGTAAAAATGAGGTTGAGGGTCTGAGATTATTGATTTATTTAGGTTTATTGATTGGTGTTGTTGGGTTACATATGGAGAAAAAAGGTGTATAAGTTGTGTTGATTTTTCACTAGTTTCCATTGTCTTGTAAGACTCTATTTTTGGTTTCCTTGTTTTTCTTTCTTGTAAATGTATTCTTGATTTATATTTTCTGGAAAAATATAATCTTTGGTGTATATAAGAGTGTTTATTAAAATGGTATGGCATTGTATATATTTTTAGTGAGATAAAAACTTGTTAGGAGTAAGATTTGATAAAGTCATTGGGGACAGTTTTGCAATAGTAGCTAGAAGGATATATTACGAATTATTTTTGGCTTGAGGACACTTGGAAAATTAATAGAGAGGTAGACGAATGTTTAAAGAGTAAGTGGTGAGTTAGATGGATTTTTATCTCCTCTGGATGAGAAAGTTATGGCCGATTTACTAAAACTAGTCAATTCTGTCACAACATAGGGAAATGGAGTATATCTCCATATTTTTACACTAACACTTTGAAATAAAGAGATGGTACATGTAGCTGACTCATATACCTAACACCTCCATTTTGCCTCACCTTAATAGCTGTTATAGATTTTGATTTATGACCGTTTTCGTGAAGGAGTAAAAATCTGGAAATATTCTATTTTGGGTAACCAGGTGTAAAATGGTCTTTTCACATGGTTTTGAGACTTTTCAAAATAAGAGGCCTGCATTTTTAGAAAATAGACTCAAAATTATTTTCGTAGGCGAAAACCTCACATTTTTTATAAATTACGAATTAGGAATTAGAGGATTATTAATTTGAGGTAAATTCAAAAATTGAAAATTTTGTAATATTTCAAACTTGTAAATGGGATTAAAAATGTTAATAAGTTGAGGTTATAAAAAATGAAATGAGTACATGTTTAAGTACACATTAGATCAGGTTGATTGTCATATTTTAGGAAAACACCACTTTGAAAAACACATGTTTATTTTTACGTATCGTCTACTTTTTTGATATTCTAAATTATGCCGTATCTTTTAGGTGATACATAGAGGTTTTGCTCGCCCGATGATCCATTTACCTCCTGATCTTATTTTGCTTACTGTGAGTTCATAGCCTCACCTTTACTTATTTAAATGCTTTATAAACCCCGTGAGGGAGATACATGCTCGTTTTGCAAAATTGAACACAAATGATTTATGGGTATGCTTGACCCAAATACATGAATTTGATTTTATAAAATTTAACACAAATAATTTATGGGTATGCTTGACCCAGATGCATGAATTTAGTTTTACAAAATTGATCACAAGTGATTGATGGGTGTACTTGACCCGAACACGTAAATTATTGACATCGAGTAACTCTTGCCTGAAAAGTCCCTAATTTCATAAATCGTTAATTACGTACATGGTAAACGTTAGTACAAGTGAATAGATCCACAAATGATTTATGCTTATACTTGACCACCCGGGAAAAGCATCTGTAATTTAGTTTAATAAAAGTGAACACAGTGATTTATGGGGTGTGCTTGATCTCACGAAATAACGTAAATTATTTACATCGAGATACCATCTTTAGCCTGAAAGTCTCCCTAATTTCATGAACTCGTTAATTACTACATTTAAACGTAGGTTTCAAGTGAAATTAGATCTATTGGATTTTGACAAACCCCCGTTGGGTGATAGCGCTACACTTGAGTACATGACGAACGGGACGCCAGTTTGTATTGCGAAGAAAATCTCCAGAGGTTAGTAGAGTGGCAAGAGTATAACCTTCGATGGGACAAACAACATATAATTGTGAAACTATAAGTGAGGTCTTGACACGAGACTTACAGTTATCGTATTCCAGGTTCGTATTCATTTTAAAAACTTTGTTTTCAAAATACTTGGATTCGAGTAGTATGTTTAACCAACCAACAATATGAATCAATCAAGTAAATATCTAAACTAATAGAAAATAACAATCACAGCAATATAAGGAGATGAGAGAATGAACAATCAAACCAAGACACCAAGATTTATAGTGGTTCGGCTACGAAGCTCTTTTTCACCCTACTCTACTCGAGATTTCACTATGTCAACAAGCTCCCTTCAGGCGGAGAAAACCGTTTACACGTCACTTACGTTATTTTCCGACACTAAGCTAAATGTCGAGTCCTAATCTTAGCTAGAACCAATCTACCACTTCACAATCAATACACGATCACTAGATCTACACTATCGGATTTACACAATATCTGAATCACACAAATACACAAGATAATTACAATAGAGATTTGATACTTAGAAGAAAGGAGGAGAGATCACTAATCAACACTTTGTTTCTTGGCGAATACGAGTGTTCTTCTCTTGCACTTGAATGAGAGGGAAGAGATGAGAAGAAGAGATTAGATCACTTTAAACAAGATCAAGAGATGTTAGTGATCAAGATATTTAGTGAGAGAAAGAAGGTTTTTAGAGAGAGAAAGAAGTGTGAGAAAATTCGTGCAAAGAGGTCTGATTTTCTGCAAGGAATGGAGCAGTATTTATAGGCAGGAAAATCCAACGGTCACTGGCGGCGGTCCTGGCGGTCCCAGATATATAAGGGGGCCGCCAGGTAGACCACGCTCCCTTTTTTGTCTTTTTGTGGGGAAGGTTGTATCTGGTATAGAAGCTTCCGTTTTAGGGGGAAAATTTGAATTTCAAATTTTAAGTTTTTAATAAAACTTTTCTTTTAATTAGAAAATATTTTGTATAATTAATTTTGTGAAATTATTTTGTAAAAATGTAATGGATAAGAGAAAAATATTTTCTTGATCACTAATCATGCTTAATGATTTGTTTGTTCATACCTTAAGTGATTACTAATCTTAGAAATGGAATTTTACGATTAATATTTTGTTAACATTTAATTTTATCATAAACGTTTTTACATTTTGTTATTATCAAAACGTTGAGAGTTCGAAAAATATAAATAACGTTTTTAGACATTATTTGTATTAACAATCTCCACCTTTTTGATGATGACAAAATATAAACTCATTTTGTATAAAATTAAAAGTTACAAAATTAATAAAAAGTTACATTTCTCTCCCTTTTTGTCGAATTCAAAAAGGATGACCGTCGAGTAGTTGTAGGAAGAAAGAAATCGACGATATCAAGACTCCCCCTTAATGTATGCTCCCCCTTGTTCGGGGCACCAAGGGATCGATCTTACAAAAATTGTTTGCTACAAAACAAAGTTAGAAATACAAGTGCAAGAAAAATATCTTTTATGCAACACATTATATTTAAGTCACCCAAAAGAGAATTTCATTAAACAATCAAGAAACTCATACAATAGAAAATGCAACTAATACATTCATACAACATAAAATAAAACTAGAGCTAATACATGATAATTAATCCATAAGACACACTACATACTTCATGAGATAAAGAGAGACAATACTACACAATTTCTAAATAATTCATGATTCATAGAGAATGAATTTTTTAGCAAAAAGGTTTGGGGTGACACGTTTATGAAAACTTTTTAAGACATTTCAAGGTAGAGGTTGTAAGTGTGCGGTGATTGCGGTAGTGAGAATATACTCAAGATAAGCAAACATGATGTTTATCTCATCTCTTAAGGTTAAGAAAAGGGTTTAAAGGATGAGGAGAAGTTGGTTCATTTGAAGATGGTGGTGAAATTTGAAGTTTTGGTTAAAAAGAAGAAGATGTGTTCCCTTGGCTTGATGAGGTTTGATTGGTGGATGTGGTTTTTGATGGTGCATTTGGAGGAGTTAGAGATGAAGAAGTTGTTGTAAGAGAAGGTGTGGTGGTGACATCTTCATCACTAGAGATGTTGACAAATAGTTGTCTAGGAGGGATTATGGTTAGTTTGATTTTCTTGGAAGGGTTAGAGGAAGAAGCATTGGTGGAATACATTGTAGAATTGTTTGAGGTAGATGAAGATGGTAAGAAGAATGAGAAGGATGGTTTATTTAATTTGAAAGCAAGTGATCAAAGTGGAAAATCATAAGAACTAAAGAAATAAATTCCAAAAGTTGTTTAGCAAAATGCAGGAAGTTTAGCTGGGTCTAATAAAGAATAGTCAACTGCACAGAAAATCAGGTAGTCATAGTAAAATTTCTGTGACTTCTGATGGCGGTCCCATATATACATGGCGGTCCCAGATATATTAGGGGGCCGCCCCATGTTTATGGGGGCCGATCTCCGAAGGTAGGAAAATTTTCCAATTTTCCTGATTTTCTGCAGATCCTGAAAAAAAAATTATATTTCCCCTTTTTGCAATCAACTCTATTTCATCATGAATCATCTAATACTTAATTAAATTCATAACACTTATCATTCCAAATTCAATCAAGGAAACACATGTATGCATATTAACGAATAGATAAGAATGCATATCATCAATAGAGGTAATTATAGTGTGTCAAGTACCATGAAAACAAGTGTTTAGGATGATAAAATCAAAAGATCATCCAAGGCCAGTTATGTTGCCCATACTATATAATAAGTTATCACTAAATAATAAAAGTTTAAGTACTTAAGCTTCATAAAGTAATAATTAATATAATTAATGTTGGGATTAAAAGCTTCTTCATGTTTTTTGGAAGTTACTACTGCTAGTGGAAGATAAGACTGCTCAGGTATGTGTTAGTACTGCTAAACATAAATTAGTGCTGTTAGTAATCTTTATGAAAAATATGCTAAGTAGTTAGTACTGCTAGTGTAACTTAGTACTGCTGATGAAGAATGAAGAAAGTAAAGTTAGTACTGCTAGTGTAACTTAGTACTGCTAATGAAGAATGAAGAAAATATTCTAAGTAGTTAATGCTGCTTGTACTCAGTTAGTGATGCTGGTACAAAGTTACAACTGCTTGTTTAGAATTAATGCTACTGGTAAAAGTTACAACTGTTGAAAGATTATAACTGCTCGAGGATTAAGACCATTAAAAAGATAAAGATTGATTGGAGATCAAGAATACTTGCATGATAAGTATGAGTTATCTATAGAAAAGATCTTAGTGAATATTCTATGTTTTTATAATATATTGTAACTCAATTAGGAATCCTTGGTGTATAAAAAGAGGTCCTAGGGCATAGAGTTCTATGTATCAAAATGAGTATTTCATAGAGTTTTTCATAGCTTTAAGGTTTTGTAAACCCTAACACTATTAAGAGTGTTCGTATTATATTGAGGCTGAAAGTTTGGTAAACTGTTTGTTATTGATCTTATTATTCAGAGTTAATGCTGCTGGTACAAAGTTACAACTATTGACAAAGTTACAACTGCTGAAGGATTACAACAGCTAATGGATAAAGATTGCTCAGAGAAAAGATAAAGATTGCTTTTGTGATATGTATGAGATATTTATGTAAAAGATACGTATAAGTTATTTGTTTACATTACTGTTTCATTGAAATTCTTCTTAGTATCATTGACTAGATTCCGCATAGTCTTTGATATTCACAATCAAAGTTTCTATCATAGTTGTTTTGGATTTATTTAATACAACTTAACCTTATACAAGCTAAGCAAGATCTATTATATTGGGATCAACAAGTGGTATCAGAGCTTGTAAGAAGCTTTGAATAAGAAGAAACTTTACTACACACAAGATCTACTTTTTCCAGAAGCAATAGATTCTCAAACTACTCAAACCATCAAACTACCCATACTCCAACCTGGTGAATATGATCTCTATAAAATGAGAATGGAGCAGTACCTACAGTGCATTGATTACACTCTATGGGAGATCATAGAAAATGGTAATGCACCCATAATAACAAAAAATAGTTGATGGTAAGGAGACTGTTATCCCTCCTACAAGTGTTGAAGAGAAGGCACAAAGAAGGGCAGAGTTGAAGGCAAGAATCACTTTGTTGATGGCCTTACCTAATGAGCATCAATTAAAGTTCAACTCATACAAGAATGCTAAGACACTGATGCAGACTATTGAAAACAGATTTGGAGGTAATACTGCTACAAAGAAAACTCAGAAAAATCTTTTGATGCAGCAATATGAAAACTTTGCTGCATCCAGCACAGAAGTGATTGAGCAAACCTATGAAAGGCTTCAAAAGCTAATTAGTCAACTAGAGATGCATGGTGAAGTTATTCCTCAAGAAGACATCAATCAGAAGTTCTTGAGAAGCTTGTCACAAGAATGGACTATGCATACTATTGTGTGGAGGAATAAACCAGACATTGAGACATTGAGACATTGAGTTTGGATGACCTCTTCAACAACCTAGAGGCTTATGAATCAGAGGTCAAGGGTATATCTAGCTCAACCACAAACTTACAAAATGTAGCTTTTTTGTCCTTTAGCAACACTAACAGTGCAACTAGAGCATTTAATACTGCTCCGGGTGTTAATACTGCTAGCACTCAAAGTGCTGCTAATAGCTCAACAACTGTTGAAAATTTAAGTGATGCTATGATTTATTCCTTCTTTGCTAGCCAACCAAGTATTCCACGGCTAGATAATGAAGATCTAAAACAAATCCATCCTGATGATCTAGAAGAGATAGACTTGAGGTGGAACATTGCTATGCTAACTATGAGGCAAAAAGATTCCTGAAGAATACTGGAAGGAAGCTGGACATGGCCAACAAAGAAAGAATTAGGTTTGACAAGTCTAAGGTGGAGTGTTTCAACTACCATAAGAGAGGAAACTTTGCAAGGGAATGCAGGGCACCCAGGAATCAAGATAGCAGGAAAAGGGAACCTACCAGAAGGACTGTGCCAGTTGAGAAAACTACTTCAAATGCCTTAGTGTCTCAGTGTGATGGCTTTGGCTATGATTGGAGTGACCAAGCAGAAGAAGGTCCAACTAATTTTGCTCTCATGGCTTATTCTTCAACAAGTTCAAGTTCTTCTACAAACTCTAAGGTATCTAATGACTCAAATTGTTGTTCATCTTGTTTAGAATGTGTAAAAGATCTAAAAGAACAAAATGAACAATTAGTTAAAGACTTAAGAACAACTAGGATAAGTGACGTCTTTTATAAAAGTG
The DNA here is from genome assembly GCA_026074375.1 of Tanacetum coccineum. Taxonomy (NCBI): domain Eukaryota; kingdom Viridiplantae; phylum Streptophyta; class Magnoliopsida; order Asterales; family Asteraceae; genus Tanacetum; species Tanacetum coccineum. The sequence continues at coordinate 44,181 of BQNB010031242.1, forward strand.
GTTTAGAATCTGTAGAAGATAGACCGTTAGTCTTTAATAAAAATGAGTTTGTGTACGAGGAAGATATAAAACTCTTAAAACGTGAAATCTATTTAAGAGATTTAGATATTACAGAGCTTAAAAGGAAGTTAGAGTTGGCTACAAAAGAAAAAGATGAGGTTCAACTTACAGTACAAAAATTTGAAAATTCATCAAAAAACCTAAGTAAACTTCTAGACAGACAAATAATGGATAAGTGTAAAACATGATTAAGGTATAATGCTGTCCCACCAAAACCTGATTTAGTTTATTCTATTCTAGATGATTTTGTTGATGTGAATGAGTCTGTTAGTGAGTCTATAGTTGAAAAGCCTACTGTTGAGACTAATGAACCTAAGACTGTTAGGAAAGAAAATGGAGCCCCAATTATTGAGGATTGGGTATCTGATAGTGATGAAGAAAATGTGCCTAAGGTTAAAACAGTTGAGATGTTTAATAAACCTAGTTTTGCTAAGATAAACTTTGTTAAGTCTACTGAGCAAGTAAAATCTCCTAGGAAAACATCAGTTGATAAAAATAGGCAAAACACACCTAGTCCTAGAGGGAACAAGAGAAACTGGAACCAACATATGTCTCAAAAATTAGGGAGTAATTTTGAGATGTTCAATAAAGCTTGTCATGTGTGTGGTAGTTTTGATCACTTGAAGAATGATTGTAATAACTGGTATAATAATGGAAGATTTGCAAAACCAGTTTGGACCAATATTCAAAGGGTGAAAAAATAGAATTTCTCTAAATTAACTCACCCCAGTCCAAAAAGGAACATGGTTCCAAGAACAGTCTTAACTAGGTCTGGCCCAATTTCACTTAATACTGCTAGACCAGTTAATGTTGTTCAACCTAGAACAACAGTGAATAATGCAGGACCCATGAAAAATGTTATTAATAATGCATATTCAACTGCTATAAGGCCTTTTAACAAAATAATAGCAGCTACTAATAGTAATTTCACTAAAAAGGTTAATATTGTTAAGGGAATAAGAGTTAATACTGCTAGACCAAAAGCAGTTCTTAGTGCTGTTAAGGGAAACAAGGGAAATGCTATTAAGGCCTTAGCATGTTGGGTTTAGAGACCAAAGCATAAAGTTTTAGACCATGTCTCCAGAAACAATGATGCATCAATGTCCTTTAAAAGATTTGACTATATTGATGCACAAGGCAGATCCAGGTCAGTAATGGCTTGGGTCCCCAAAAGAAACTAATTTTCCTACCATTATGTGCAGTGTAATCTACAGCAAGATTTGAAGAATAAAGAAGTGATTGACAGTGGATGCTCTAGGCACATGACAGGAAACAGATCCTATCTTGCAGATTATGAAGATATTGATGGAGGATTTGTTGCCTTTGGAGGCAATTCTAAAGGAGGGAAAATTACTGGGAAAGGTAAAATAAGAAGTGGTAAATTGGATTTTAAAGATATGTATTTTGTAAAGGAACTAAAGTTTAACCTCTTTAGTGTCTCATAAATGTGTGACAAGAAGAATACTGTTCTTTTTACTGATACTGAATGTGTTGTTCTGTCTCCAGACTTTAAGTTAAATGATGAAAATCATGTTTTGCTTAAAGTTCCTAAAAAGGATAACATGTACAGTGTTGATTTAAAGAATGTTGTTCCTCAAGGAGGTCTCACTTGTCTCTTTGCAAAAGCCACACCAGATGAATCTAATCTTTGGCATAGGAGGCTTGGACATGTAAATTTCAAAACAATGAATAAACTGGTAAGGGAAAACCTTGTAAGAAGTTTACCTTTAAAACTTTTTAAAATTAATCAAACCTGTGTTGCTTGTCAGAAGGGAAAGCAACACAGAGCTTCTTGTAAGACCAAAACAGTCAGTTCAATCAGCCAACCATTACAAATGTTGCACATGGATTTGTTTGGCCCAACATTTGTAAAGAGTTTAATGAAAAAGATTTACTGTCTAGTTGTCACAGATGATTTTAGTAGGTTTAGTTGGGTTTTCTTTTTAGCCACTAAGGATGAAACTAGTGAAATCCTTAAAACATTTATAACAGGCATAGAAAATCTAATAGACCTTAGGGTGAAAGTGATTAGATGTGACAATGGGACTGAATTCAAGAATAGGGTCATGAATCAGTTCTGTGAAATGAAGGGTATTAAGAAGGAATTTAGTGTTGCTAGGATTCCACAACAAAATGGAGTAGCCAAAAGGAAAAATAGGATACTAATAGAGGCTGCTAGGACTATGCTAGCTGATTCAAAATTACCAACCACTTTCTGGGCTGAAGCAGTTGATACTGCTTGTTATGTCCAAAATAGGGTGTTAGTTATCAAGCCTCACAACAAGACCCCTTATGAACTTTTTCTAGGTAGAAAACATGCCTTAAGCTTTATGAGACCATTTGGGTGTCCTGTTACAATCCTTAATACCATAGATCACCTAGGTAAATTTGATTGAAAGGTTGATGAAGGGTTCTTTGTAGGATACTCTACCAATAGCAAAGCATTCAGAGTATTCAACAGTAGAACTAGGATAGTTAAAGAGAACATGCATGTTCAATTTAGTGAGAATACACGTAATATTGCAGGAAGTGGACCAAATTGGCTTTTTTCTCCTCAATGGAAGTTTTTTATTCATACAATTTTGCAATGCCTAAGTGCTAAGACTACTGCATGGAACGAATTTAGTAGCACTATGGCTTCTGCAATTAATAGTTTAGCCACAAACCAAAAATTCAACTTTTCCAAGTATATCTTTAATAGTATGGTAAAGAATGTGAATAGTATGGTAAAATTCTGGATGTATCCAAGATTCGTACAAGTATTTGTGAATAAACAAGTTAGGGATATGTCACATCATAAAAGGATTTATGTTACCCCCTCACATACTAAAGAGATATTTAGGAACATGAAGAGGGAAAGGAAAGGTTTTTATGGAAGAGTTACACCTTTATTTCCAACCATGATGGTTCAAGCTCAGGAAGAAATGGGTGAAGGTTCAGCTAATCCTACTGATGCCCATCACACACCCATTATTACTCAACCATCAACATCTCAACCCCAGAAGAAACAAAAACCAATGAAGCCAAAGAGAAAAGATACTGAGATTCTTCAATCTAGTGGTCCTATAGAGCCTATAGCAGATGAGGCTGCCAATGAGGAATATGTACCTACACATTCCAATGATCCACTGCTCAGTGGTGAGGATAGTCTAAAACTCAACGATTTGATGGAAATTTGTACCAAATTGCAATAGAGAGTCCTTGACCGGGAAAATACTAAGACTGCTCAAGTACAGGAGATTTCAAGTTTGAAGTTGAGAGTCAAGAGGTTAGAGAAGAAAGGAGGGTCAAGAACTCACAAGCTCAAAAGACTATTCAAGGTTTGTAGATCTGCACAAGTTGTTTCCTCTAAAGATGAAGGTTTGGGTGATCAGGAGAATGCATCCAAACAGGGGAGGAAAATAGATGACATTGACAAAGATGTAGAGGTTACTTTGGTTGATGAGACTCAGGGGAGGTATGGTGATGATTTGGTGTTTGACACAAGTGTTCTTGATGGTGAAGAAGTGTTTGCAGGATAGGGTGTGGTTGAGAAGGAAGTTAGTACTGCTGATCCAGTTACTACTGATGGTGAAGTAGTTACTACTGCTAGTGTTGAAGTTAGTACTGCCAGTACAATTCTAGTTAGTATTGCTACAACAACTGCTACAACAACTGTTGCTAATAAAGTTGAAATTACTTTGGCTCAAACACTTATAGAGATAAAGAGTGTAAAACCCAAGGCCATTACAACTGCTGCTACAACAACTACAATTGCTGTTACAAGACCCAAGGCTAAAGGGCTTGTTGTTCAAGAGCAGGAGCAAGCATCTATACAAGCATCTACACCAATAACTTCTTCAATGGATAAGGGTAAAGGAATCATGGTTGAAGAACCTTTGAAGATGAAGAAGAAATATCAAGACCTCTTTGATGAACAAGAAGCTTTAAGGCTACAAGCTCAATTTGATGAGGAAGAGAGGATTGCAAGAGAAAAAGAAGAAGCCAATGCGGCCTTAATTGCACAATGGAATAATATTCAGGATAAGGTTGAGACTGACTATGAATGTTGACAATTAAAGAAAAGTCTAAACTGTTACAACAACTCTTAAAGAAAAGGAGGAAGCACTTTGCAGCTAAGAGGGCAAAAGAAAGGAGAAATAGACCACCAACAAAAGCTCAACAAAGGAGTATAATGTGTACCTATCTGAAAAACATAGCAGGATGGAAGCCAGAAGACTTGAAGACTAAGTCATTTGCCAATGTTCAGGAGTTATTTGAGAAAGCAATCAAAAGGGTAAATATATTTGTAGATATAAACACAGAGTTGGTGGAAGGTACTAAAAAGGAGAAAAGTTCCAAGAAAGCTGATGCTGAGATAGCACAAGAGAGCAGTTCTAAAAGAGCAGGTGATGAGCTAGAACGAGAAAAGGCTAAGAAGCAAAAGATGGATGATGATCAAGAAATAGCTGAACTTCAAAAACTAAAGGAAGTTGTTTCTGATGAAGACGGTGTAGCAATTGATGCTATTCCTTTAGCTACTAAGCCTCCAAGCATTGTTGACTACAAGATCATTAAAGAAGGAAAGATCAGCATCTATCAAATTATAAGAGTTGATGGAAGTTCAAAGAGGTACTCAGCCGTTATTCATATGCTTAGAAGCTTCGACAAGGAAGATTTAGAAACTCTGTGGAAAAAAGTTAAAGCTAGGCATGGGTATACAAGACCAGAAGAGGGCTATGAGAGAGTGCTATGGGGTGATCTAAAGACAATGTTTGAACATCATGTAGAAGATCTAGTGTGGAGGTATATACAAGGAAGCAAAGTGACAGTTTGGAAGCTATTTAATTCATGTGGAGTACACTTTGTGAGGTTTTTAAATCTGCATGTCTTTATGTTGGTAGAGAAAAGATATCCCCTTACAAAAGATACAATCACAGAAATGCTCAATAAGAAACTGCAAGCTGATTATTGGAATGAAATGTGCTATCAACTTCTTAAGCTCATGACTAAACAGCTCAAGAATCAATGAAGTGTTTAGAAGCATCCTCTTGGTGATTGAAGAAGCTTTGAATGAAACTTGATGATTTTGAAGATAAATATCAAGTTTAGGGGAGGATTATTGGGATTAAAAGCTTCTTGATGTTGTTTGGAAGTTACTACTGCTAGTGGGAGATAAGACTGCTCAGGTGTGTGTTAGTACTGCTAAGCATAAATTAGTGTTGTTAGTAATCTTTATGAAAAATATGCTAAGTAGTTAGTACTGCTAGTTACTACTACTAGTGTAAGTTACTACTGCTAGTGTATATTAGTATTGCTAGTAATGTTAGTACTGCTAGAGTAAAGTTAGTACTGCTAGTGTAACTTAGTACAGCAGACACTATCCTTTCTAGGCTTTTGCTCTTGTTGAGCGGCAAGAGGATTCATGACACGATCGTACAAGACATAAGACTCATTGTACCATTCATGATTTTCATTCACGATGACTTTAAATAAATGGGTCAATAACATACCATATGGTAAGATCAACCGCTTTTGTTTAGTGACCTACTCTATTTGTTTTGCCATGAAATAGGCAAGGTTGAACTTTTCGGAGTGTATGACACAATAAAGCATGTAACAAAGACATGCGGGAACATGATCCCGATTACTCCCCAGGCAAAAAACATTTTCTCGAATAATCTCTTCCAAAGGCTTCAGGGTTGGCTCAATTTCACGAGTTAGAACTTGATATTCAAGAACATTAATTTCTTCCTCGTGACGGATGCGACGGACTTGACCTTCTCTATCTATTCGAATAGACGAAATGATGTCATCAGGAGAAGGAGGGTTGATTTGATATGGACCATCCGTAGGGACACCATATACCAACTCGTCAAGTGACCATTTGTCAGTAAAGACGCAAGCACCATCGCAAGGTATGTTAAGAATTTGAGCAAATTCTTTAAGAGAGTAAGAAAAGAATTGATTTTGAATCACAAATTCGATGAACATTTCACCTTCATCGGAATAATTTATTTGATATTGACTATAAAACTCAAGAATGAACCATGGATAGATTTGGTCATTAATTTCAAGGAGACACCCAAACTCGACAAAGTTGAACATAGACCGAACATAATTTAGATTCACAAAGTTATCAAAAACCACCCGACCCTCATGAATGCAACGACTTTCAAGGTTTCTTAGTTTTTCTTTTATAAGAGTACGGTATTCATGTGATATTATTGGCATATAAGCTCTTGTATTTTTGTGATCTTCGGATGACTTACGAGGCATGATTTCCTAAAACAAAAGCAGAATCACATTTTATTACCATTTACTTGTAATTTGTTATGCACATTGTTTCTAGTGTATGCCTAAATATGACAAATGTGGAGTAACGATTAACTCGACCTAAAAATTAAAATCTTAAGAGTTATCTCAAACGCTCCTTAGTTTGATTTTGCTCATCCAAACATGTCAAAAAATACATGATAAGATCGTTTATAGCTCAAGATTGATTAGATCTTATATATCTAGGATGAATAATAACAATGATTGATAACACGCAGCGGAATATCTAAACCACACGTCTATGAATCTCTTTATATAGAGAGATATCAAGGCTTACAACAGAAGATAAGAACAAACAATATATTTAAAACATTTAATAATATCTTCTAATATCTTCTGTATCTTTATCATTATAAGGAGATCTTCTGATATCTTCAAAATCTTTATCTTTATCTTCATATTCTCCACCAGCTTGAAGATTTCTTTAATTACAATTTTAGTCCTTTTGTTTTATTCTTTTATTCATTTTGTCTCATAAAATCTAGAATCCCAACAATCTTCCCCTATTTGATGATGACAAAACAAACAAAGTCGGGTACGAACTTCCCCTTAACTAGAGAAGTTAAGATCTAATCATCTCTCTAAATGAAACAAAATATTCAATGCTTCCCCTTGACTTAAGATAAGAATTAGAATCCTTGACATGTCACCACACATAATAAGCTGCAAATCATATCTCTGTAGTCTTCTTCCCCTTTTTATAATCATCCAATAGGGGTCTTCTGTAGAAATGCAACTTGGATCATAACAGCTACAAACCATATACCATAACTACTAATCCAGCCTTCTAATACTCAAATTGCCCACCATTACGCACAATAAGAAAAATGAATCTGAGCAGTAAAAATTTAAACTAGCAGTAGTAATAAAGATCAGCACTAGTAACAAACACTTCTCCTCAAGTGGTGCATGTAGATGGTTGAACATTTAATCAATAAGCTTCCCTTGAAAGTATGCTAACCATCTTTTGAATCACGAACTCAGTAGGCTTCAAATAGGAATTACTAATGAATATCATCTAAGTGCAATAACATCATCCTCTCTTATGTGATTGTTGCCTCAGTCGGCGATCTACTTGCAATCCTTGTTTGTACGCAACAAAAAGGTTACCCTTGTCACACAATTGATTAAAAAACCATTGCATCAAATGTCTTCATAATACTCTCCAAAACAAACCATAAACTTTATCATCGTTCGAGACCTAAATGCGTCCAATAACCCAAAAAGTGTGTGTTATCCGATATCGGCCAACGCTAGCAGTACAAACTAGATATATCGAACAAAACAAACGGTACAAACTTTATATCTCGGACGCCACTAACAGTATTAAAATCCCTTGCTCGAACATTATTAACTTAATACTGTGTATAATAATAACAGTACTAGTATTCCTTTAAAGCCTGATAGCTGCATAAATCTTCATAACCACTTTGAGCCTAATTGTAGCACAAAAGCCCAAACATAAATTTTCTTTAAACACATGTTGTATTTAACTTTGTTAAACATAAGCATCTTTATAATCACTTCGAGCACCACCATATGATATAAATCCAACATGTACGTGAACAGTGGTAAGTACTCATATGGGCAGTACTAATCATTATAAGCAGTGTTAACATGTGAGCAGTATTAATCATGTAGTGCCCAAACAGTATTAACATTCATGCAACCACTAGTACTATTCGAACAGTATAAAGTATACCTTGATCATACTCGAACAACACCATACACGCATATCTTTTTCCATTACTCCAATAAGCACCGAATCACATAGATCATATAGCAGGCCCTAATGTTATTTATTTCCAGACCATTCAACATTACAACTTCACATCCAAGAGCAGCATTAATCATAAATCCTAAACAATACATGCTGTTTCCTTACCATAACAGATTCAATTACAAATATGTCTACCACTTGCTGTTAGTACCATCACGTATGTTGTTTCTTCACTTCCAGTCCACGATCCAAATACGAATCAAAAAGCCCTAGTTCATTAGGATTTTCATCCATCATACCATAATATGCTCGTCATCTGCTCTTCATAATCATGATGACTTCTGCTGCTTCTCAACAAAGCCATCAGTAACCATGTTCACAACAAGGTTTTTGACCTGCTCACAAACTTTTGACGACCTGCTATTTTATTAGACTATGAAGAATACCAAACAAATCTATGTGCCTTCTGTTGTTGCTTCTTTTATACCATGTCTCAGAACTTGAACGATCATGAACACTAAGACCGAATAGTCAACCATGACCGAATACCAAGTATCAACAACAAATCAGAAAATGATTAAGGTTTTGTGAGTGTTGAGATCGTGAAAAACCCTAACAAGAACTACTACAACTTGTTGTTAATTATGATGATAATCATCATCTTTACATATCAGAAACGAACATGTTGCTATTCTTATTTCGTCATCAGATCACCACAAGCAGATTTAAAGCTATTTTTTCATAAACAAGTCGAACCAGAAACATAAAGAAATAACCTGAGATTCAATTATTATTCATAAGACCTGCTTCGTGACGTGCTGTCCATATCATATTGCTTCTGCTCATAATCATCAACAGTAGCTTCGTTTGAATCATATGCACCTTATGATTATCAACGAACCATAATCATCACGACACCATATTGTGACAACTCTAGTTAAAGTGAATTAGGGTTTGTTATAAAACCCTAGTTGTGTCATGGTTAGAACATCGTGTGTTATGTATCTCTACAAGGGCTCATCATTAATCAAATGATTGACTCACCAATACAAGCGTAGACGAAAACATGATCGAACCCTATCTTTTTCAAAATTAGGGTTTCTGAAAAATCAACACACGTAAACATTTAACAGCATCTTATCTCCATAAAATAGATACTAAAACCTTAAACAACCCTAGATATCATGAGCAACCCGCTCTGATACCAATTGATAAGATCGTTTATAGCTTAAGATTGATTAGATCTTATATATCTAGGATGAATAATAACAATGATTGATAACACGTAGCGGAATAATAAAGAACACAATCAAAGTTATCATAAGGTTTTCTTTATTGAACGTTTCCCTATTACCCCAACTATAATTTGGGGCTACACCAACTAACTATGGTGTACTATTCGACTCTCATCAGTCGACTTGCTATCTAACTATCTAGACTCTCAATGAGAGAGCTCAAGTTTTCTATGGATGGATATCTAAACCATATGCCTGATAATCTCTTTATATAGAGATATTTCAAGGCTTACACAAGAAGATAAGAACAAACAATATATTTAAAACATTTAAGAATATCTTCTAATATCTTATGTATCTTTATCTTTGTAAGGAGATCTTCTAAAATATTCATCTTTATCTTCATACTTTCCACCAGCTTGAAGATTTCTGTAATTACAATTTTAGTCCTTTTGTTTCATTCTTATATTTATTTTGTCTCAACAAATCTAGAATCCCAACAGTCTTCCCCTATTTAATGATGACAAAAAAACAAAGTCGCGTACGAACTTCCCCTTAAATAGAGAAGTTGAGATGTAATCATCTATCTAAATACAACAAAACCTTCATTTCTTCCCCTTGATTTAAGATCTCCTTGAACAT
>BQNB010031243.1:0-45934 GCA_026074375.1 Tanacetum coccineum
AAGATTAACCAACAAATTAAGCCCAAATAAGCTTTTTGAGCCGTGGGCTTTTAGAACCAAAATAAGCCATGAAATTTGCTAATCAACCACAAGAATCAAACACAAATCCACCCTTGAAGCTCTAATGCCAATTGTAGGATCCCGTTAACACTTCATAACATATATATCATACACGAGTTTGATCTAGAAAAGAGAAAGAGAGTGAGTTGTTTTGTAGAGAGAGAAAGAAGAGAGAGAGAGAGAGATGGGAGCAAATAGGAAAAGGAAATTATATAAAATGAAACAACTAACTCTTTTCTAAATAGAAAAGAGTTTATATACCCCGACACATTAAGTGACGTTCGAGATATTTGACTAGGACCCGGGCTCGGGTTTTGCTTGGGATTAAACCCGAAACATATACAAGATTAGATTAACTATCGAGCCCGATTCCCGATATTATACTATTACAACATTAACTAATTAAATGACCGAGATTCCTACACGTAATGAACGAACTTCCTATTCGGCTCAATATTTTTAGGCTAACAATAACCACCTATTCCATCTTGAACAACCAAGGCATTTGCAGGAGTCTCTACTGGTACAATCCTTCTTGGAGCATCTGCATTTCTATTTCCCTAATTCCTTGGTGCCTTGTATTCTCTAGCAAAGTGACCTCTCTTGTGACAGTTGTAACATTCAACATTTGTCTTATCAAAGCCAATAGTTTCTTTTCCATTGAAATTCAGAGATTCCTTTTACCGTTCCTTTCATCTTTAAGAATCTTTTCACCTACCTCGAATGGTAAGCTATGCCACCTGCCATTTGAGATCTATCTATTCAAGATCATCAGTATCAATCTGCTCCAGGTCTTCATTGTCTAATTGTAGACTATTAGATTGATTGATAAAGAAGGAAAACATGACATCATCAGCATAAGTTGAGAAAGAAGCTTGTCCCTGTGAGTTAGCAGTAGAAACTTTATGAGCAGTATTAACTGCTTCATTAGTACTGATAGTGTTTTTTGAAGATACAAAAGCCACATTCTGAGAGTTTGAGCTTGAGCTTGATTGGCTTTTAATCTCAGCTTCATACACCTTCAAGTTGTTGTACAAATCATCCACGCTCATTGTGTCTGGATCAGATTTGTTTCTCATGATCATGGAAATATTATTTCAAGCTAATGGTAGACTTCTTAGCAATTTAAGATTTGCATCTTCCTGGGAGATAACTTCACCATGAATTTCCAATTGGCTGATAAGTTTCTGAAACCTATCATAGGTTTTATCCAGTTCTTTAGATTTTGATGCAGTAAAATTCTCATATTGCTGATTCAGAATGGTTTTCTGCATTTTCTTTGATTCTTTGTTGCCTCCAAACCTTGCCTTAATAGCTTCCCATAAGGTCTTTGCATCCTTGATTCTATGAAACTTCAATAGGTGCTCATCATGAATGGCCAACAACAGAGTGCTTTTAGCTTTTAATTCATTCTTTCTTGCCAGCTTTTGTTTTACAGTTTTAGGAGGAATAGGACCTTCAGCACTAGCTGATGCAATAACAGGTGCATCACCATTTACAATAACCTCCTAAAGAGCATAATCAGTATGAGTAAGATATTGCTCCATTCTCATGCTCCATAGATCATAATCTCTTATTTTGAGTACTGGAAGTTTTAGTGCAGACACTGTTTGGGTAGTTTCTGACTGTGATTCCATCTTCTCTTTGATTATGAGATCTTGTGTAGATGTAGTGTTCTTCTTATTCAGAGTTTCTCAACAAGCTCTGATACCACTTGTTGATCCCTTCTTGACAGATCTTACTTAGCTTGTTAAAGCTTAGTTATATTGGATAGATCCAAGACAACTATAGTAGAAACTAAGATTGAGAATATCACAAACTATGCGGAATCTAATTTGCAATACTAAGAAGAACAATGAAACAGTAAAACAAAATCTTTGCTAAACTTTCAATATATTGAATACTATCTTGAATTACAAAATAGCTATGAATACTAACTATGATTGTTATGCAATCTATGAATACTAATATGAAAAACTAATATGAAAACTGATATCTAGATCTATGCCTTAGGGTTCCTTTTATACATCAAGGAAACCCTAATGGGCTTACAAAACGCGTCAAGTGATCAATGCATATCTATTCCTAATATATCTCATGCATATCACTTTAGCAATACTAACTATTTATACCAACAGTACTAACTACATAACTAACCGTACTAACACTTTGTACTAGCAGTACTAACTATTACATTAGCAGTACTAATGACTTAAACTATTTCTTCTAATCTTCAGCATTGTAAATCTAGATGTACACTACATAAAAAGAGGTCCCTATATATAGTTTTTTTGATGAAACACCAGATTAAACACCAGAAAAGTGTGTGTGTGTGTGTCTAGGCGTCAAGTCCTCTAAGTGGACGCCTAGAATTTGTGTGTTTTAGCCTCAAGGATCTTTGATTCCTTGTTATAGTTTAGATAACACGTTCTATGATTGATCACGTAGAATTGGGGCTTGTAGTAGTCATTGTATAAAGATGATGATGAAACCTTGTTAGGAAATAATAAAGAATGTTCTTAATGTTTATTCCGCTGTGTATTCTATTGTTCTTTGTTATTGTTCATCCTAGATATTAAGATCTAAATAATCTGAGCTTAAACGATTCTTTAGGCTTTCACAATTGGTATCAAAGCCTCGTAGCTCTCGATCTAGGATATTACAAGGTTTTAGAATCGACTTTATGAAGAAAAAGAGGTCAAATTTTTTGTTTTTGATTTTTGAGCAGATTCGGTGAAGATTAGGGTTTTTGCAAACCCTAATTCCATAAAAACAAGAAAAATGATCACTGGTACACGATAGCAGCTTGGTGATTCAAGACGACGTGATGTCGTTTATTTTTGGAGTTCTTGGAAGTTGTTTGATTACAACAGTATTAAAGACATAGTAGTTTACCAAGATTAGATGTTACACGACTGGTGAAAAGGTTTAGTGTTTACTCAAAACCCTAATAAAATTCTATATACATGATTCTTGAATTGTAGTGTATGTCTAGACGAAGTAGAATTATGGTACTTGGATTTGATTCGTGTATAAAGAAGGTATAATGGAGATACAAGGGACGTTTATGATATAGGGTTTTGATCGTTTTCTTGTTACTAATGAATAGTCGAATGGTATGTACATGGTAGAAAGATTTTTTTTTTTATTGGTGCACATAACATTACTACTTTTGGATGAGTAAGGCCATTGATAATAGGGAGGAATGTGATTAAGGTTACTTCTACTTTGTTGAGTAATTCGTGTCACCCTACTGATGAAGAAGTCGTGATGTTCTTGATAGCATTATTGGTGCTATAATAAGCTTTGAATGAGGTTACTGGTATTTAAGCTCGATGGGTTTGTTAAAGCTGATCTATTATACACATTTATGTTGCAATAAGAAACCTATCACTGCCAGGTATATTCGTATTATTTAGAGTTTGTATTCAAGGGTTTTGGTGGTATTACTGCTACTATTTAGTTCGAATACAAGTGATATTAATACTACTACCAAGGATGACACAAGAATGATTAATGCTGCTCGATATGTTTATTGGTTACTATTGTTCGTTATCTTGTTTATACATCTGTGCTGCTCGTTACTACTGCTCGAATATTACTCCATGCTGCCAAGTGTATGTTACTGTTGCCTATGAAGAGTTAGTACTGATTGGATTGAAAAGTGTTGCTAATTGCATACTTTGTTAGTGCTGCTGTTTGGAATATTAATACTGTTCAAAGTTTATTAATATTGATGGAAGGTATTTATACTATTTGTTTTGTCTGATATATGAGTTAATACTGCTTTATTTGTCCGAGAAAGAAGTTTATACTGCTAATTTGGTTTGATATCAGGTAACAAAGGGCAATTTCGGTTATCAGATGACACACACAGGAAAGAAGTTTTTAGCTTTGGTTTACATGTTCTTAAGAGATTTAAAGGCTTGTAGTATTACTGTTAGTGTTGTCCGAGAAGGATTGAGTTTGTTCTGCTTAGCTTTTATCAGTTATGGAGGCACAACAGAGGGATATTAGAACAAAAACAGAACACAAGTTTGTTAGGTGTTTACTGTTTAGATTTTGGTTTGGTTTTAAATGTTTTTAAAAGTTTATAGGCTCGTATTTATTGGTATAATATTGGTTACGAAGAAGATTGTTTATTCTATTTGAAGTTGAAGTGGAGTTTTTCGGTTTGCGTGTTCTTATCATATCTCAAATGGCTTACAACTTTGGACGATAACTTGTCGTGCTTTGTAACGATGTGACAATGACTTGACGAATGTGACGAAGACTTGACAAATCTAGCAAAGGTGTGTGATCTAACTTATGGTGCTCAATGCTCACATTTGCTATCACTTTGGTTATGTGTCTCATAGAAGATGAGGATTTTTGTCAAGAGATTGCGGTCTACTTATATTTCACATATTTATTTATAAGTTTGACGTCACGTGGATAGTACAAGATATAAGACACAAGTTTGGGTTATTCTACTTCAGCATCAAATTGGTAATACTTAGTTTTCTTCATCAGTAATCATTACATAGAGCCTACAATCAAGAAATGGTTAACATATAGGTTTCAGGGGAAGCTTAATGTTAAAATGTTTAACCATTTATATGCTACATCCAGGTGAAGGTTTTTACTACTGCTAGTTATTATTACTACTGCTAGTTTAAGTTTCTACTACTCAAGTTCATTTATCTTAAGGCACGTCATGGAGGGTAATTGGGTTGATGGAAGGCTGGATTAGAAGTGTGATAATGGTTTGTGGTTGTTGAAATCAAAGTTGCATACTTTAGTCCCATATTTGATTATGACAAAAGGGGAAGAAGATTTACAAAATAGATGTGCAACTTATAGATCCTAGGTGGAATTGCATGGATTAAGGGGAAGTATGTTTCATTCATATATATTAACTTCAGGAGAAGTTTGTGCTTATTTTGTTTTGTCATCATCAAATAGGGGAAGATTGTTGGGAATTATTAATTTGATGAGACAAAATAAATAAAAGAATGAAACATAAGGACTAAATCTAGCACTATGGAATTCTACAAGCTGGTGAAGGATATTCTACAAAAGATAAAAGATTCCAAAAGATATGATTCTTAAAGATAAAGATGAAGTTTATTAAAGAATTAAAAGATTTAGTTTCCTTATACAATTATGTTTTCTCTTGTAAATCTAGATGGACTCTACTATATAAAGAGATCCCTAGATATAGTTTTATGTGTGTCAAAGATGTAAACACCAGAAAAGTATGTGTGTGTGTTCTAGGAGTCAAGTCCTCTAAGTGGACGCCTAGGGTTTAGTTGGTTTAGCCTAAAGGATCTTTGATTCCTTGTTATAGTTTAGATAACACGTTCTATGATTGATCACTTAGAATTGGGGCTTGTAGTAGTCATTGTATAAAGATGATGATGAAACCTTGTTAGGCAATAATAAAGAATGTTCTTAATGTTTATTCCGTTGTGTATTCTATTGTTCTTTGTTATTGTTCATCCTAGGTATTAAGATCTAAACAATCTGAGCTTAAACGATTCTTTACAAGTATTCTTAGTATACGTACAAAGATTTACAAAGAAGATGTGCAACTTATAGATCCTTGGTGGAATTGCATGGATTAAGGGGAAGTATGTTTCATTCCATGTATCCAACTTGAAAAAGTGCTATGCCGACGAACCATTAGCCGTTCCGTTGGATGGACTTCACTTTGATGACAAGCTTCAATTTGTCGAGGAGCCGGTAGAAATTATGGACCGTGAAGTTAAACGGTTGAAGCGAAGCCGCATTCCACTAGTCAAGGTTCGATGGAACTCCAGGAGAGGTCCTGAGTTTACATGGGAACGCGAGGATCAATTTCGAAAGAAATATCCACATCTCTTCACAAAGACCGCACCGTTATCAAGTGTCGCGTCTTAAGCCTTGAGGACAAGGCTCATTTAACGGGGAGAGACTATAACACCCCGTGTTTTAGGGTCATTGATGACGTCAATAAATTCACTATGTATTTTTAGTATTGTACGCGTTTGCTTTTAATCGTAATCGTTAAGTTAAATCGCGTAAGCTAAAAATTATCGTTCAATGTAAACGGGCATCAAACAATTAAATGTTTACATCAAGCAAGTGTTAAGCAATTATTTTGAGGATAATTATTAACTTTGTTCTTTTTATTTTATTGGTTACGTAAATTGTTTACGTTTCACGATAAAATTGCATTTAGGTATTCCCGGAACCACCATAATTAATCTACGCTTCAACAAATACCTATGTTTTTATCCAATGCTTAAAGTTTTTATAAAACTATACCCATAGTTATATATATGTGGCATCCCACATTCAATAAACCAACCAAGACATAAACATTTCAAGTATTACACTTTAACCATGCTATCATTCTTTGCCGAACTCTCTTTGTCTACACAAGTTAAAGTTCAAATATAGATTTTATACATTCATTCCATTTTAAACAACAATTTCTACAACACCTCAAGACTAGTAGTATTAACTTATATATATGCCAAGGCCTCATTTCTTCCTTTTTGGTCACTATAACTCACGACAAATATACAAATAATATCAAAGAACAGTTTTCTTATCCTTTGTCCCCCCTTAAATCATGGCAAACACAAGGACACCATACCTCACATTTTACCAACTAGCTTTTGTACAATTTGAACACAATTAAAACCTAGGATTTGTACAAATAGTGATATGGACTAAGGACCCTTGTTTTGCTCCTCGTGTCCCCAATCGTGCACCCCCCTCTCTCTACCCTCTTTGCTTTACTTCAATAGTATCTTGGACTAAATATATACTAGCCTTATATGATAAGGAAACATACATACACATTTTCCTTAAGCAAAGTTCACTTATCACCTTGTCTCTCTAACTCCCACTCACGGCAAGATTTAAAACACAAGAAACATTGATAACAAAATTATCTAACCAATATACAATCATATTAACAACATATTCAAGGTGTTCTAAGGTGTCTTGAAGGTTTACATAAGAGTTTACAAGGATTAAAGCAAAGAAAAGGAAGCTAGGATTTTCTTGGGAAAATTATGGTTTTCACCCTTTATTTTCAAGAAAGGGTTTAAATCACAAGAGTGTGATTTGTTTTCCATTCATCACTTATTTCACCTAAGGTTATCTAAAACCTTAATCATTTCATAATTATGATTTTATGTGTATATATGTTCTATGTAGCAAAATTACCATTTAGGATACTTTTAAACATGTAAAATGGATTTTTACTTGTGATTATGGTTTTGTAAACTTTTACATATGGTATATGGTTGATATTATCTTGTTATAATGGAAGCATAAAGATTGCACACTTGTGGGTTATGTATAAAAATTTATGTATAAACTAGTAAGTAAAAGTTACTTAAGAAAGTTTATGATTTAAAGACATTGTTAAGGACTTGTTAACTTGGACATTTGGACAAAGTATGGACTAATTGACATAATAATATGAATGACATATGAAATAAAGGTTTGTGGAAGACTTGTGGTATTTTATTAAGTTGAAAAGTATATAAAAACAAGTGTATATAATTAATTATGTAAAAGATATAAAAGGGCTGTTTGAGTTCGACTTTTAAAGCATAGATTTTATTGTTTATAAAAATAGTACATCTCATGATGATTACAATCATGTAAAGAACATGAAAAACCGATTTATAACGAAGGAGATACGCTAATTATGAGTTTACGATAATTAATACTTTTATAAAAATAATTTTATAAAAAGTTACTATTCATCAAGGAGATTTATTTTTGGAAAAGATCATAAATAAATAGAACTTTTAATAACGAAGACGTACTCGAAAGAATCACTAAAAACGGAGCTATAACGAATAAGATGCGACATTTACGGGTTTTACGATAACTAAATCTATAAAAATAACTTTATAACTGGTGTGAACAGTAAAACCACTGTTCACCAGGGGAATAAAAGTATGAAAATGTAATATTTTGATGACTCGTCTTAATACGAAAGCGTGGACGTAAGAAACGGATTTAAAACGATAAAGTTACGTCGTTTTTACTAAAGGTATATTTATAAACGTTTTCACTTTATAAATATGATTTCACTAAAACGATTAGATGGTGACGTAGCTATATAGAATTATATATGGTATTAGTTAATCAAAGTGCCTAGTACTTATACGACCATAGTTGGATAGTATGCATTTGTCATTTTTACTGTGACGCATTTTCTGTGATAAACTTGATATACGCTCACTCAAGGTGAGTTCATAGCCCTACGTTTTACATTTTATAATGATTTATAAGTTTTGGGGTAAGAACATGCTTTGTTTTATAATTGGACACAAGTGAACATTTCATATTTAAACTGATTACGTGTTTGCCTAAGTAGCGATAACCCAATGTGCCCACTATCATGAACTGTAAATCACTTGGAGGGTGAGCGCGAATGTTATAAATAGATCTATTTGGGGGTGACGCCTCCGTTCGGGTGATTAGCTATCACTGGTGTCGAAACTACCAAGCCAACGAACGTATACCATGTCGGATTTGGGATGTTCTGGGTTAGATCATCATCATGGGCAATGTAGGCAATTTATATTGCAATTCATTTATGTCGAGCTTCAGTGTCATGAGCTTAGGGAAACGTAATTACATTTTTGTGATGTTTACATTTAATGTATTATCACGGGGGAAGATCTTGTGGTCCTACATTTATATAATTCACAAACCTATGAATTCACCAACATTATTGTTGATGTTTTAAAGCATGTTTTTCTCAGGAGGTCAATAAGGCACGAGGTGCAAGGGATACATTGGTGGTCGTTATTTTGGAAGTCATTTGCATTAAAGAGTCGGTTGCATTACATTTTGGAGAAATATTTGTTATGAACTAGAATCTTTGTATAATTTAACAACGAATAAGTAAAGCTTCGGGCTTTTGTAACAAACACTTTGCTAAATCCAATGTATCGGTATTAAACGACACTTTTAAAGTTCATTCTTATATATCTTGTGCTATTGATCTATGAAGTAACGCTCCCAAACCCATATTCCGCTGCGACCCATTTTGGGGGTGTTACAGATTGGTAACTAGAGCCAAGGTTATAGAGAACCAGGTCAAATGTTTTGGCTGGACTAGAACCGTTTTCTAACATTGCATTCATACAAAGGGGTTTTCACTGGACATACATACACTAGTTGTTTGCATTAGTTAGTTTTACTAGATACTTACATGATTCATATATGTGTTCATATTATAGTACGTACGTTACTATGAGGGTATACTGTATATATACAAAGATGACTTGCATTCTTTTGCACAACTCTACAATTATTTATATAAGGGTTATTTATATAAATAGGGGAACATTTCTTTAGGCAAGGTAGTACGACAAGCTCATAGATCCTAAACGCTACCTTAACATTAAGCTATCGAATATGATATCTTACCATCATTCATTTATGCCATGAGCGCATATTTATATTTACCATACCGGTCTTATATAAATATATTTACCATAAAGCTCCCTAACCCATATTCCGCTGCGACCTATTTTAGGGGTGTTACAATAAAGTTACCACTTCTAGTTACTATTGTTAGTATAATTTAGTACTGATAGTATAAAGTTACTACTGTTAGTTGAAGTTAACACTGCTCAGACTTGAAGACTGAAATATAAGCTAAGTAGTTAGTGCTGCTAATAGTAATGTTAAGACTCCTAGTATATGTTACTACTGTGAGTACATATTAGTACTACTAGTACTAATGTTACTACTACTTGTGTTTGTTAGTACTACTGGTACAGAAAGTTTATGGTGTTGGATTACAACTGCTAGAAGACTTACTACTGTCAAGAGGATAAAGACAGTTTAAAGAGATAAAGATTGTTTGCAGAACAAGAATACTTGTGAAGATAAGTATTGAGATATTTTTGTACAAGATATGTATAATGTATTTGTTTAAGAGATTACGTTTATGTTTAGAAAAGATTATGATATCTGTGTAGTACGGATGTCTATTTAACACCATACTCCATGATCACCATCTGCTGAGGCATGCATTAATCGACTTATTGCTGCTAGCAACTATTTTCAGTCTCACCACCACCAAGAATGTTAATTCACTAAAGATAACATAAGAGTTTATAATCTAGAATCTTGAGAGGCACCCTGGCCCATAGAAAAATAGATTTTCAGTGTAGCTCGTTTTGTATTGTATCCCACTAAACTTGAGTAATACTCGGTTGGTAGCGTTAATGAAAAGCTTGTACTCTTTTACTCAGGTAAAATGATGTATTAAGTATTAACCTACGTTGTTGGTTATGATCATGCTACTATATGATGTGGATTTATTTATGCCATGGTTGCTGTTATCTTATATCTCTGCATGAAAGTGTCACACCTTACATAATGTTGGGATCATTGATGTCGTGAAATTATCTCTTGGATGAACCATATACATATTGTTCCTTGTTATCTTCAGAAACGATACAACTATTAATCAATGATATTGTTGAGGAAATTGAGTGGGTTGTAGCCCAGCAAGTGGCTAATGATATCGAGGCTATTGCTATTTATGAGACGAAAACCAACATGGCCCGCAAGTCAATGAGCCAGACCGAACGACAAGAAGACAAGGTAGCAGAGAATGCTAGCAACAAGAGGAAGTGGGAAGGTAACCACAATGGAAGCTCGAGCCAACAAAACAAAGGGCATAAGGTGCCTAGAGCACACACTACTTGGCCAATCAACAAGAAGGCATATGCTGGATATTTACCTTTGTGCAACCAGTGCAATTTCCACCATAATGGACCATGCACTGTAAAGTGCGGAAGTTGCAAGAAGTTTGGCCACATAACCTGAAATTGTAGAACACCTACTGCTGTTAGGAATCAATGAACAATCACATGTTATGATGTTGGAGGTTTGGGGACACTACAAATGTGTGGAATGTACTGGAAAGGAAAAGCTTAGGAAGACTCTAGCGCCACGATGTCTAACATCAACACCTAAGGAGAGACCCTCCTGTATTACCTAGTGAACTCTAAGCGGAAACTTCCTTAGACTTTAATTCCAATAGGAATTTGGGTTGTACTTCCTTTTGAACCTCATTCTACCATGGATGATTTAAATTATCTATCAAACTTATGTGTCATGGAAAAACCTTGTCGAATTTACTCTCAGTGCAAACCACTCCTTAAAACAATTATAACCTTCCAAACATTGTTACAACTACGTTATAAACCATTTCGCTACCACATGGTAAAGTATTTTACTAGTCGTCATCTTACTATCGCCAAATAAACAAACATCTTATATACTATTTTGCAAGCATTTTATAAACTACTCACAACCATTTCACGAAACCACAAAAATGAATTTTATGGTCACCCCATGAGCTATTTAGCTATTGTACGATGTCTCGCAAACCATTTTATTGGCATCCTATCAAAAAACCTTACATCCACCTTGTGAACCATTTTGTTGTCATCTTATGAAACTCTTTGATATTTCTTTATACATCACGCTAATTTGACGATATTGAAGCAAACGCATCGTTTCCCCTCAAATATACATACATAGCTTGATCACCTATGTATAATTCAAGAAGGACTATGCCATGTTGAGAGTAGTCACCATGTAACATTATCAATAAATCCATTTTACTTACATCTTTGAAAAGCAAAGTTTTGTGTGCGTATTCATAAAACGCGTTTACTTCTGGAAATCAAATTAGTAACCATATCAACTAAGCAGACCTTCACTCCATCTTACTATAACGTTGGCATCATCTTATACCAAATCCTAAGCCAAGGAGTTGAGGCACCTCACTAGTCTCCTTAGGATAATTCGCTGTCGAATTTGCTCACCATTAGAGAATTCACTAAATCACGCATTCAACATCGACTTAATGCCATAGAACTTGGTAGTTTTGACGTCATAATTAGTATGGGTTAGTTGGCGAGATACCAGGCCGTCATTGGTTGTGACGAAAAAATCGTTCGTGTTCCATTCAGAAATGAAACACTGATTTTTCATAGTAATGGAAGCAACCGTGGAAACGAGTCTTGATTGAACATCATCTAGTGCACTAAAACATAGAAGTACATGCTAAAAGGATGTCAGGTCTTTTGGCACATGTTACTACAAGGGGGACTGAAGAAAAGGTCAAAGGAGAAACGACTTAAGGATGTGCAAATGGTTCAGGATTTTCCTAAGGTATTTCCTGATGACTTGCCGGGCATTTCCACCGACCTGACAAGTCAAAATTTCAAATCGATTTGATACCCGATGTTACACCTGTAGCATGGGCACCTTATCGATTGGCGCCTTCCAAAAGGAAAGAGTTGTCTGGGCAACTACAAGAACTGTCCAAAAAGGGACTTATAAGTCCCAGTTCCTCACCTTGGGGAGCTCTAGTCTCAACTACAATGATCCAATGTTTATTTTAAGATAGGCCTGCGATCAGGTTATCACAAGCTTTGAGTACTGGATGGAGATATTCTGAAAATGGCATTCGGAACTCGGTATGGTCATTAAGAGTTCCAAGTTATGCCATTTGGTTTGACGAACGCATCGGCGGTATTTATGGATCTCATGAACCGCGTGTGCAAGCCATTTGTGGATAAATTTATGATCGTCTTCATCGAAGACATCCTCGTCTACTCAAAGAATAAGAAGGAACATGAAGAGCATCTTAAGGCAATCCTGGAACTGCTTAAGAGAGAGGAGTTGTATGCTAAATTCTCCAAATGTAAATTTTGGATCCCCAAGGTATAATTTCTCGATCACGTGATTGATAGTCAAGTCATTCACGTGGATCCTGCCAAGATCGAATCCATTAAAGATTGGGCATCTCCTAAAACACCAACGGAGATCCGTCAATTTTAGGTCTTGCTGGGTATTACCGAAGATTCATCAAAGGATTTTCGAAGATTGCCAAATCAATGACCAAGCTTACTTAGAAGAAGGTCAATTTTGATTGGGGTAACAAATAAGAAACAACATTTCAATTGATCAAGCAGAAGTTGTGTAATACACCAATTCTGGCTTTACCTGAAGGAATCAAAGATTTTATCGCATATTACGATGCTTCGATCAAAGGTTTGGGTGATGTGTTGATGAAAAGAGAGAAGGTGATTGCTTATGCATCACGCCAATTGAAAATTCATGAGAAGAACTATACGACTCATGATTTGGAACTTGGAGCAGTAGTGTTCGCTCTAAAGATTTGGAGGCACTACCTGCATGGAACGAAGTGGACCGTGTTCACTGATCACAAAAGTTTACAGAACATACTAGATCAGAAGGAGTTGAACATGAGGCAACGTCGTTGGTTAGAATTGCGCATTGATTACGATTAAGAGATCCGTTATCACCCGGGGAAAGCAAATATTGTTGCTGATGCTTTGAGCAGGAAGGAGCGAATTAAACCATTAAGAGTTTGAGCCTTAGCCATGACTATTGGCTTGGATCTTCCTAAACAAATCCTGAATGCTCAGACCAAAGCACGGAAACCAGAGAACATCAAGAACGAAGATGTAGGAGGTATGATCAGGAAGGATATACCGAAGGAGAAGTTGGAACCTCGCGCGGATGGAACTCTATGCTTAAATGGCAGGAGTTGGTTGCCATGATATGGTAAGTTGAGGACTGTGATTATGCACGAGTCCCACAATTCAAAATACTCTATCCATCCGGGTTCTGACAAGATGCATCAGGACATGAAAAAGGCTATATTAGTGGCCCAATATGAAGGCCGACATCGCCACCTATGTTAGCAAATGTTTTGACATGTGCTAAGGTCAAGGCTGAACATCAAAATCCATCGGGTTTGTTGATGCAACCCAAGATACCTCAATGGAAGTGGGACAATATCACCATGGATTTTGTCATGAAGCTTCCTAAGTCGTCACAAGGTTCTGACACCATTTGGATGATTGTTGACCGACTTACTAAGTCTGTCATCTTTGTACCAATGAGGGAAACTAATCCTATGGAGAAACTGGCGAGAATGTACCTAAAGAAGGTTGTCACGAGGCATGGAATTCCTATCTCAAACATTTGTGATCGCGACCCTAGGTTCACATCAAATTTCTGGAGGTCACTTCAGAAGGCTTTGAGTACTAGCATGGATATGAGTACTGCATACCATCCACAAACAGACAACAAAGTGAGAGGACTATTTAAACTCTCGAGAATATGTTGCGTGCTTGTGTGATCGACTTTGGAAAGGGTTGGGTTAACCATTTGCCATTAGTCAAGTTCTCATATAACAACAGTTATCACGCTAGCATCAAGGCTGCACCGTTTGAAGCACTTTACGGTCGAAAGTGTCATTCACCTATGTGTGGGGCTGAGGTTGGAGAAGTTCAACTCACCGGTCTAGAGATAGTTCAATAGACTACCGAGAAGATCGTCCATATCAAGCAAAGAATACAAGCTGCACGTGATAGGCAAAAGAGTTACGCCGATTTAAAGCGTAAGCCAATGGAATTTCAAGTTGGGGATAGTGTTATGCTTAAGGTTTCTCCTTGGAATGTGGTTGTACGTTTTGTCAAACGGGGGAAGATAAACCCTAGGTATATCGGACCATTCATGATGTTGGAAAAGATTGGAGCCATTGCTTACAAGCTTGAGCTTCCTCAAGAGTCGAGCAAGGTTCACAATATGTTTCATGTATCCAACTTGGAAAAGTGCCACGCCAACGAACCATTAGCCATTCCGTTAGATAGACTTCATATTAATGATAAACTTTATTTTGTCGAGGAACCAGTAGTAATCATAGATTGTAACATTAAATGGTTAAAACAAAGCCGTATCCCAATTGTCAAGGTTTGATGGAACTCTAGGCGAGGCCCTGAGTTTACAAGGGAACGCGAGGATCAATTTCGAAAGAAATATCCATATCTCTTCACAAAGACCGCACCGTTGCCAAGTGCCGCGTCTTAAGCCTTGAGGACAAGGCTCATTTAACAGGGGGAGACTATAACACCCCGTGTTTTAGGGTCATTGATGACGTCAATAAATTCACTATGTATTTTTAGTATTGTACGTGTTTGCTTTTAATCGTAATCGTTAAGTTAAATCGCGTAAGCTAAAAATTATCGTTCAATGTAAACGGGCATCAAACAATAAAATGTTTACATCAAGAAAGTATTAAGTAATTATTTTAAGGATAATTATTAACTTTGTTTATTTTATATTATTGGTTACGTAAATTGTTTACGTTTCACGATAAAATTGCATTTATGTATTCCCGGAACCACCATAATTAATCTACGCTTCAACAAATACCTATGTTTTTATCCAATGCTCAAAGTTTTTATAAAACTATAACCATGGTTATATATATGTGGCATCCCACATTAAATAAACCAACCAAGACATAAACATTTCAAGTATTACACTTTAACCATGCTATCATTCTTGGCCGAACTCTCTTTGTCTATCAAGTTAAAGTTCAAGTATAGATTTTTTACATTCATTCCATTTTAAACAACAATTTCTACAACACCTCAAGACTAGTAGTATTAACTTATATATACGCCAAGGCCTCATTTCTTCCTTTTTGCTCACCATAACTCACGACATATATACAAATAATATCAAGGAATACTTTTCTTATCCTTTATCCCCCCTCTCTCTACCCTCTTTGCTTGACTTCAATAGTATCTTGTACTAAATATACAATAGCCTTGTATGATAAGGAAACATACATATACATTTTCCTTAAGCAAAGTTCACTCATATCCTTGTTTCTCTAACTCCCACTCACGACAAGATTTAAAGCACAAGAAACATTGATAACAAAATTATCTAACCAATATACAATCATATTAACAACATATTCAAGGTGTTCTAAGGTGTCTTGAAGGTTTACTTAAGAGTTTACAAGGATTAAAGCAAGGAAAAGGAAGCTAGGGTTTTCTTGGGAAAATAAAGGTTTTCACCCTTTATTTTCAAGCAAGGGTTTAAATCACAAGGGTGTGATTTGTTTTACATTCATCACTCATTTCACCTAAGGTTATCTAAAACCTTAATCATTTCATAGTTATGATTTTATGTGTATATATGTTCTATGTAGCAAAATCACCATTTAGGATACTTTTAAACATGTAAAATGGATTTTTACTTGTGATTATGGTTTTTTACACTTTTACATATGGTATATGGTTGTTATTATCTTGTTATAATAGAAGCATAAAGATTGCACACTTGTGGGTTATGTATAAAAATGTATGTATAAACTAGTTAGTAAAAGTTACTTAAGAAAGTTTATGATTTAAAGACATTGTTAAGGACTTGTTAACTTGGACATTTGGACAAAGTATGGACTAATGGACATAATAATATGTATGACATATGAAATAAAGGTTTGTGGAAGACTTTTGATATTTTATTAAGTTGAAAAGTATATAAAAACAAGTGTATATAATTAATTATGTAAAAGATACAAAAGGTCTATTTGAGTTCGAGTTTTAAAGCATGGATTTTATTGTTTATAAAAAAAGTACATCTCATGACGATTACAAGCATGTAAAGAACTCGAAAAACCGATTTATAACGAAGGAGATACGCTAATTACGAGTTTACGATAATTAATACTTTTATAAAAATAATTTTATAAAAAGTTACTATTCATCAGGGACATTTATTTTTGGAAAACATCATAAATAAATAGAACTTTTAATAACAAAGACGTACTCGAAAGAATCACTAAAAACGGAGCTATAACGAATAAGATATGATATTTACGGGTTTTACGATAACTAAATCTATAAAAATAACTTTATAATTGGTGTGAACAGTAAAACCACTGTTCACCAGGGGAATAAAAGTATGAAAATGTAATATTTTGATGACTCGTCTTAATAGGAAAGTGTGGACGTAATAAACGTAAGAAACGGATTTAAAACGATAAAGTTACGTCGTTTTTACTAAAGGTATATTTATAAACGTTGTCACTTTATATATCTCGATTTCACCTAATGATTAGATGGTGATGTAGCTATATAGAATTATATTATGGGATTAGTTATCAAAGTTTCTTAGGACTTATACGACCTATATTGGATTAGGTTGCATTCGATCATTTCCGTGACGCATTTTCTGTGATATACTTGATATACGCTCACTCAAGGTGAGTTCTTATACCCTCGTTTTACAAATTTAAGATTTATAAGGTTTTGGGCGCTGTAAACATGCTTTGTTTTATAATTGGACGCAAGTGAACATTTCATATTTAAATTGATTACGTGTTTGCCTAAGTAACGATAACCCAATGTGCCCATTATCATGAACTGTAAATCACTTGGAGGGTGAGCGCGAATGTTATAAATAGATCTATTTGGGGGTGACGCCTCCGGTTAGGTGATTAACGATATCATGGTGTCGGAAACTACCGAGCCAACGTGTATACATGTTGGATTTGTTCGGATGGGTGAAGTTTTCTTTTGGGGGGTGGGTTAGAACATCATCATGGGCAATGTAGGCAATTTATATTGCAATTCATTTATGTCGAGCTTCAGTGTCATGAGCTTAGGGAAACGTAATTACATTTTTGTGATGTTTACATTTGATGTATTATCACGGGGGAGATCTTGCGGTCCTACACTTATATAATTTACAAACCTATGAATTCACCAACATTATTGTTGACGTTTTAAAGCATGTTTTTCTCAGGAGATCAATGAGGTACAAGACAAGGGATACATTGGTGGTCGTTATTTCTCAAGTCATTTGCATTAAAGATTTGGTTGCATTACATTTTGGAGAAACATTTGTTATGAACTAGAGTCTTTGTATAATTTATCAATGAACAAGTAAAGCTTCGGGCTTTTGTAATAAACACTTTGCTAAATCCAATGTATCGGTTTTTAAAAACTACACTTTACTAGTTTCATCCTTAGTGGCAAAAAAGAATACCCAAGAAAATCTACTAAAGTCATCAGTGACAACTAGGCAATAAGACTTTTTCATTAAACTCTTAACATTTGTAGGACCAAATAGGTCCATATGAAGCATATGTAAGGGTTTGCTGATTGAGTTCACAAGTTTGGTCTTATAGGAGGCTTTGTGTTGCTTTCCTTTCTGACAAGCATCACAAGAATGGTTATTTTCAAAAATCTTTGAAGGCAAACCTCTAACAAGGTTTCCCCTCATAAGTTTGTTCATATTTTTAAAGTTTATGTGACCAAGCCTCCTATGCCATAAATTGGATTTATCAATTATGGCCTTAGCAAAGAGGCAAGTTAAACCTTTAGTAGGAACAACACTCTTTAGGTCAACACTGTAAATGTTATCCTTTCTTGGAACTCTCAACAAAACTTGACTTTCATCAAGTAGCTTAAAGTCAGAAGATAAGACAAGACATTCAGTTTCAGTAAAAAGAACATTATTCTTTTTGTCACATATTTGTGACACACTAAACAAGTTATACTTAAACTCCTTACAAAAGTACACATTATCAAAATCCAATGTTCCTGTTTTGATTTTACATTTTCTAGAAATTCTACCTTTACCATCTCCAAAGGAAACACATCCACCATCATAATCTTCATACTCAGTAAGATAGCATTTGTTTCTAGTTATGTGCCTTGAGCAACCACTGTCAATAACTCCTTTTTCCTTGTACTCCTTCTTGTGGGTTCCCTGCACATAAAATAAGATAATTAGACTTTTTTTGGGGATTTAAGCCATTATAGACTTGGATCTGCCTCGTGCATCAATGTAAAAATATTTCTTGAAAGTATTTGATACACTACTGTTTTTGGCTTTCCAAACCCAGCATGGTGAGGCCTTAACAGCATTAACCCCTTTTCCCTTATTTTCACTTACTACTGCTCTTTCCCTATCAGTAGTATCTTTTACCCTGACAGTATTAACCTTTTTATTGAAAATACTGTTTTTGTTTGCTGAATACTTATTAAATGGCCTTGTGACTTGTGAATATCCCTTTTTGTAAGCATTTGATATTGGTCTAGGATGATTCACAGTTGGTTTTGAGGAAGCAGTATTAACTGGTCTGACAGCAGTATTAACACTTGCACCAACAGTATTAACACTTGCACTAGCAGTATTAACACTTGCACCAGCAGTATTAATTTTGCCAGACTTGGTTAATACTGCTTGTGGAAAAAATCTTCTATTAGGGTGAGGGTGAGTCATTTTATTAGCAAAGTTCTTATGATTCACCCTATTTTAGTTGTTCCACACTAGTCTTATAACCTTTTTATCACACACATAATGAAGATGCTCAAAACTACCACAAACAAAGAAAGCTTTATTAATCATTTTAAAGTCACTTCCTAGTCTTTGGGACATAAGATTGTTCCATTTTCTTTGGTTCCCTCTAGGATAGTGTTTGTTTTGTTTAGATGTTTCTACCTTCTCCACTGTTTCCCTAGCAAACTTAACAAGTTTTATCTTTTCAGTGCTAGAATAACAATTTTATCCTTAGGTATAATTTCTACCTTACTTTCATCATCAGAATTCCAATCCTCAATGACTGGAGGTCTAAAGCTGCTCTTCCTAA
Organism: Tanacetum coccineum; assembly: GCA_026074375.1. Lineage (NCBI taxonomy): Eukaryota > Viridiplantae > Streptophyta > Magnoliopsida > Asterales > Asteraceae > Tanacetum > Tanacetum coccineum. Next base: position 19,577 of record BQNB010031243.1, read on the forward strand.
CAGTTTTAGGTTCTACTGCATCACCATTACTTTTTACACCAGCAGACTCAAAATTTGACTCAATTGTCTTAACATTACTAGGTGTAACAATAATAGTAACATCCATATTCTCACTTTTAACTATTTTATCCATAAATGTTAGATCATGTTTGAAGGGAATGAAGTTCCCTATATAAGGTGGGGGAACTGCATGATACCCTTTATCAGATTTGGACTTATTATTCTCCTGATTTTCTAACATCTCAGATGAATTCACAAAGCTTTCTATTATAGGAGAAGCTGTAGTAGAAGAAGCTGCATTATATCCTAGTCCAGTTTTAAACTTGACACTAACTTGACTTTCCAGCAAATTGTTCAAAGATTTAGATGAATTTTGAAACTTCTCTAATGTTAGTTTTAACTCATCTCTCTCTTTTTCTGCTTTTTCTAATTTCTTTTTGTTTTCAACTAAAGCATTATCTCTTAGTTTAACTTTAAGGTTTGAAACATTAATGCTTTCTTCATACACAGCCTCATTTTTCTTATAGTGAGCTAGTCTAGCTTCTACTGATTCTAAACCTGCTTTATAAGATACTAAATTAAATTGAGACTTTTTGTAATTTGAAGACAAACTATCATTATGTTCTTTGAGAGTAGCATAAGCTTTTACACATGATTTAGAACAAGAATCTACCTCAGAGTCTGAACTGGAAGAACTTCCTGAAGATGTGAATGCCATTAATGCAAAGTTTGTAGGATGCTCTTCTTTAGCTTGGTAGCTCCAATCATACCATCCAATTCCATCTTGAGCAACCAAGGCATTTTCAGTAGGAGTTTCCATTGTTATAGTTCTTATACTAATCTCTTTTCATCTTTTCTCCTGATTCCTTGGAAGTCTACATTCTCTTGCAAAGTGACCATTTTTATGACAATAGTAACATTCCACTTTTAACCTATCAAATCCAACTCTTTGACCATTTACATCTAACTCCCTGTCTGTCCTCTTGATGAATCTCCTAGCTCTAATTGTCAGCATGGCCATTTCCCATTGTAAATCCATTTCTTCTAGGTCATCAAGATCAATTTGTTCTAGATCCTCTTGTGAAAGTTGAGAAGAATTGGGCTGACTAGCCAAGAAAGCACAGATCACAGCATCACTAAGATTATCTCCAGATGTAGGATTACTTTGAGTATGAACAACACTAACTCCATAAGCAGTGTTATCTACTTCATTTGTGCTGTTAGTGCTGTTGGAGAACACAAAAGCCATATTTTGTGGATTTTGACTTGTACTTGATGATCCTTAAATTTTAAGTTCATATATCTTCAAGTTGTTGTATAAGTCATCCAAACTGATGGTCTCTATTTCTTCTTTGTTCCTCCAAATTAAAGCATGAGTCTTCCATTCAGATGGAAGACTTCTCAACAGTTTTAAGTTCATGTCCTCTTGTGTAATAACTTTGCCTTGAATCTCCAACTGACTAATAAGTTTTTGCAACCTATCAAAAGTTTGATTCATTATCTCTGAACTTAATCCTGCAAAGTTCTCATATTGTTTCTTGAGTTGAGTTCTCTGAACTTTCTTGGATTCCTTGTTTCCTCCATACCTCTTCTCTATGGCTTCCATGAGCAATTTTGCATCCTTATATCATATGGGACTTTAGTTGATCTTTATTTGAGAGTGCCATCAACAGAGTTCCTCTAGCTTTCATCTCATTCCTCCTGTCTTGTTTTTCTTCTGCAGTAGTAGGTTCATATTCCTGCTCAATTTCTCCAACTTTTCTCTTCAGTACTTTGTTACCATTCAGAATTACTTTCCAGAGGGAGTAATCAGTCATGAGAAAGTACTGTTCTATCCTTATTAACCAGAGATCATAATCCTATGGGTTAAGGATAGAGAGTTTTGTAGTCAGAGTTATAGAAGTAGTTCCTGCCTCCACCTTATCACTGAGAAATAGATCTAGTATATATTGTTTGTTTCTTCTTATTCAAAGCTTCACAACAAGCTCTGATACCACTTGCTGATCCCAATGAATAGATCTTTAACTCCTTAGCTTGATGTAAGGTTTAGTATCCTTGGATAAATCCAAATGTACTAAGAATGAAACTTTGTGTATATGATATAAACTATGCGGAATCCAGTTTATACAACTAAGAAGAATAACATCAATGTATGTTTGACAAATAGAAAATATAACCAAAACAATAAGCTCTAATATATTAATACAAACACTCTTTGATAGTGTTAAAGTTTACAACCTTGAAGCTATGGATACTATGAAAGACTGATATGATGTTGTGTGTTACTAATGCCATAAGATAGGATCTCCTTTTATAAACCAAGGAGTCCTTTACAAGATAACTATGAATCTTCTAAAACATTAAGCTTATATGCATATCTTTCTAAATATATAGAATATACACAAGATAACTAATACATATCTTTTAACATGTCTTTACATCTCTTCACACGTCTTTATCTTCATGCAGTCTTCAATCTTTACCAGCAGTGTTAAGTTAGTACTAGCATTACTAACTTATACCTAGCAGTACTAACATTCTTCTAGCAGTACTAACTATTTGACTTGGCAGTACTAAGTCTAATGAGTTTAATTCCCAACAGGTAAAGACCCGGCCCAATACCATAAATACGCTTACATTAGGACTACGAGCTATACTATTCTAGACAATACACGGGGTTACCAAGTCTTTTTCATAAACCTAACAATCTTCCCCTAAGGGAGGTCACCCCTGAAAATACAATATGAATCCTAGCATTCTAAGTCTTGAACTTTTTGACTTCAGCTCGTAATCTTTGCTTCTTCATTCTTTGATCTCTTTGTACATAATTTAGTGATCTTTGAGCTTAGTTCCTTTGACTTGTGTGATCTTTGAGCTTTCTTTGAGATCATCAGCCATAGCAAATCTCTTAATTATCCTTGTAGTGAAGTATTGCCTCCATGTGATGTTGTGACCTTCAGACAGGTATGCTCATACTTTTCTGGATCATGATAGTAAGCATCAGAGTTGCAGAAGCTATGTTGTAGGTCCTTCAGTGATCATGATGTCTTTAATTAAGGGTGGGAAGTATAAGCATGGGGTTATGAATTGATGTGTTTCTGGCCAGCTGTTGCAACCGTCGGGATTCCTGCAAGTATATGTTAATGATAAACAAACAAAAGTGTCTTTGTTCACTTTCGTTGAATAAGGTTACAAGAACCATGATTCCCAGTTAATCAGTATAAATATTGCTTGTGATCGGGTAGAATTCCTAAGAATCTTCTTGACAGAGTTTCACAGCTGCGTTATCCGTTCTCAAACCGAAGCGTCTCAAAGTATACAAAGCACGAAATGAGTGAACCAGTGAATTAAACCCACTGATTAATGAGAAATTGATTTGAAAATCAGTTGCGTGTTACTCAGGAAAGAGTTTTTGTGACACGTCGAAAGTTTTAAAATATAAAATCAATTTTCATCTGAAACACTTTTGTTTTTGAGAAATATACACAGACAATATGCTCGAAAAATAGTTGTTGAGCACATCGAACAGTTTTTCAAAAACTACCTGGAACAAGTTTGGTTCATAAAGAATCGTACCATCGTTGCTTTCCATTTGTCACAAGTTTGATCCATAATGGATCTCACATGTCACCTACCAAGAGCTTGTTTGATGTTGGCTCTAGAAGGATTTCCATCTTCATTGTGAGTACTTTCGTATCACTCGGATGTTCTGGCAATACTACAAGGATTACTTGTTATCACAGTTTGTGATGAACAAGCATAGTTTGTATTAGTGTCCTAACGAGATTTATGGATGATCTCATGGCTCTAGACCCAATAGTGCACTTTTGGTTTTTAGTAGTCAGAGGCTGGAGCAGACTGCCACTTTTTTAATATCGTCTAACTCGGAGTGAGAGAGACGATAGAAATGTATTGATCTCCGTGAGAAATGAAACTAGAATCCTTTGAGGGCTCTATGTGAAATGAAACAAGAATACTTGAGGGATATTGAGTGAGGCTAGGGAGGGCTTGTATAGTATATCATTTGTCTTGATACTGTGTATTCATTGTCAGCAATGCAATCATTGCGTATCACTGGGTCCATGATACTTGTCTTCATTGTCAGCAATCAACCATGTAATTCTGATAGCATATGTAGTGACCGGGTTTCTGCCTAATGTTTAAGGAGGGTTGCTTTCATTTCACCCTTTATCTTAACATTTCTTTTTCATTCTTCAACCCCTTTAGTACTTACCGAGACTTCATTACTAGTACCTTGTTGGGTATGTTCCAGTACTAGATCTATCTCAGTCCGCACTATTCCCTTATTCTACACTAACTAGTGGATTGTCCCTGGGTAGATCCTTCCAGCTCTGGCGGGATCATGGGAACAAGTACCTAACCATACCATCCTTATAACTCTGATAAAGTAAGTGCAGGGTCGGTCTTTTAGTACTGTTCTCTTCGCCTTCAAACCAATTGAAAATCAACCAAGGTACTTGTGATATAGATATCAAAGCCATTGTACCTCGATTGTTTTAGTTATTTAGAATAATCCCCCTCATCACGTGCGTCGATTTTCAAAAAAATTTGGCACATGGAGGGAGGAGTACCTGTTTGAGTCTTAATAGATCACATTTTTGTCAGATTTAATATTTAAATCACATTCTCTCCCCTGATCAAAAATTTTAAACCCTTTGAGATTTAAGATCTCAATTGATTTAAATATGTTAGAAAATTTAGGAGAAAATGTGGTCTGATTAATTACAAGCCGATATTGGAACATCTTATTTCTCCCCCTCAATTTATGAGGGAGTCTGTAAGTATCAGGTATGATAATGTTTGAAAGATTTTGAATTTAATTAAAAATTCATGAAATATTCATACACTGACACATAACATACCATAGCTACACTACTACATAATGTACAAAGTGTATAATATATTACAGATGATATTGACCTTATGAATGGAATGAAGAGCTCATTCCGTTCTCTAAAGAAGTCTGTAGTCAATATCATGAACACGTCCACTAACAAAGCATTCCAAGTTCCGGTAGATCCTTCTCGTCTTCAATCGCCTCTCAATAGCAGATATAAACTCTTTGCTCCTTGCATTTGAACAAAGACGACAATGGAGAGTTTGAAAAAATGGATCCCCAATTGTAGTTGGGGTCTTGTTGGTTAGAATAAACAAGATTATATTCCACAGGAGTGTTATTTCCCTGTGGGTCAGCGGGCATGGTACCACGATCAAGAGCAGTAGGCCTAACTATAGGGCATTGTCCTCCTAACGGGATTGGTCTACCAGTGAGCTTCCATTGTTTTACAGGTACTACTCTAGGTTTAGTATTCCTAGTTAAAGGGCATTGTACACCTAAAGGGAATATTCTACCAGTGGACTTCCAATGATATCCCACGGTGGTGAATACTTTGCCTGTAGGCTTCCATGTTTGTTTAACCTGTTTGACTCTCTAAATTTTTCTGACTGGGGGTGGTTTGGAAGACTTCAAGGAACTTTTAACACATTTATCATAATTAAAGGAAATAATGCATTCATTACATGTCTTGCAAAGTAAATTAAAATTCGTATTAAATACAGTACGCCTAATGCTAGTACTTGAATCAACACGATTCTTTTTGCTCAGTTTAGACTTATTTTTCCTATGGTGGTCTTCTACTTTCTTCTCGGGCACACTGTTAGCTGGCAAGGTCTTATCATTCATTTTGTTGCTCTTAGACTAAGACCTTCTAGCTTTAGTGGTATTGCTTACTCCTGTAGAATGAATAATAGGAACATTAGTTTTTTGAACTGTTGGGTGCTTAACATGGTTTGTTGTGTTGTTGTCTGAAGTTTCTAATGGGTCAGCAAAGGTTACATGCTTTTTCCTAGTTAAAGGTGTAGTAGCAATAACTTTATCTCGTTTGTTACTCGCTTTAGGACATGAGTCACTCACATTTTCTAATAATTCCTGAGACCGTCTAGTGTAAACGCAGGTATAGTCCAGACTATGATCAGAAGGTCGTTTACTTTTAGCCTCTTTGACTATCTTACGGAGAGTATCTAAGGTATCCCTAAGGTGGTTGAGATAATGGTGATGAACATCCCTATTGTTTCTTTGACTTGGAGGAATTGATTCAACCTCAATTGCATACTTTTCAAAAACAGAAACCTTTGGTGATTCAACATTGCTAGTGACGCATGGCATCTTCCCCTTGAGTTGAGTCTTTAGATTCTCAATTTTAGTTTGTAAAGAAGGTGTCCTTTTGATGGTTTTAACACGCGTTATTTTAATGGAGTTAAATAACTCTTGATAATGTTGTTTAACCTTTTCATTTTCAGCTTTAAAATGTTCTAGTTGTTCTTGCAAAGCTGTGACAGTTTCGGTTAAACATAAATTTTGAGAATCTAGAGACTTATAGTCAAAGGTGCTTATCTCATCACTTTAGTTAGCTTTCAACTGAGAAATTTGAGCTTTCAACTTACGAACAATGTTTTGTGACCTTGAATCTGATCATCCCGTTTACCGAGTTTAAAAATGCATCAAATTTAGGAACATCCTTAGATGACTTGGATTTGAAGTTTTCAATATTTTCTTTAAGATGTTGATGTTTTAATTGTAAATTAAGGTGAGCAATCTCTAATTTTGAAAAATCCTTGATCATGGTATCATGATCATCATTTTGAATTTTTTCAAGTAGTTTGAAATTCTCAGCTTCAAGTTCAATAGCCTGAGTCATTGCAACATTATAAGCATTAGATAAATCATGAAATCAAGATGCAGTTAAAGCAGAATCAGTGACAGTATAAAACACATCCTGGGCAATACAATAAGCAATCAAATTTTCATTTGTGATGAGGATATTTGTACGTTCAATCTCTCCACACTTTTTGTCGATGACATTATGGTCCACTTCAGCTTCTATATTTTCAAAAACTGCTTTCATAGCTCTAACTTCTTTAACAAGCGATATTTGAACTTTGTCAAAATGTTCTTTGAGTAGATTGAAAAATGGAACGACTTCCGTTAAGTAACACCGTTTTGTTTCTTCAAAACCCCTTTCCCCTTCAGTTATTCCCGTTGGTGTAATTCGTTTTTTACAAGTTTTTTCAAATTCCCAAAAAAGTTAAGTAATTACATACAGACCAATATTTATTTGACTTGTAGTTGGAAGCGTTCAGGGGACCAGATGGACAGGAGTATTGGGTGGATACACTGTCGCAGGTGGAAGAATTGGCAAGGGTGGGGCATTTGTTTTTAGATCTTCTGCTCTTTGCTTAAGGAGGTCTTTGGATCAAAATACTTGTTCAAGGGTTAGTTAGGTCTGTGGTGTGAAAGTGGCAAGAAAATTTTCATTGGAGTAATTAGGAGGTAGAATTTTAATTTTCTTTTCCACGCACACAGGGTCATTCATTTTCTCATTCATTTTCTGCATAGTAATCTCGGCTATCTCTAGGTCTTCCTCAGATGATGTAACACTTACATGGACATGATGCGTCTTAAGAATTTCATCATAATCATAAAGTGCCAGTTGAAACATTTTGGCCTTTCTGAGGTAAAAAGGGTTTTGGGCACTTATGGCCGTTACAGCATCTTGGTCGTACATTTTTTTAGGTTTTAGCATCATGTGAACCGTTTGGATGGAATGATCTTGTGAGTATAACTTATTCTCGAGTTTATCGTTTAATTTTTATTTTTATACAAAATGAGTTTATATTTTGTCATCATCAAAAGGGGGAGATTGTTAATACAAATAATGCTTAAAAACGTTATTTATATTTTTTCGACTCCTCTACGTTTTGAAGATGACAAAATGTAAAAACATTCACGATAAAAATAAACGTTTACATGTTATTAATCGTAAACTTCCATTTCGACATAAATCACTTAAGGTATGGATAAACAAATCATTAAACTTAATTAGTGATCAAGAAAATATTTTTTCTTCTTAATCCATCACATTTCTACAAAACTATATTTTTACAAAATTACACAAAATAGTTTTGTTAAATAAAAATAATGTTTTATTTAAAAACATAAAATTTGAAATTCAAATTTTCCCCCCAAAACGAAATAAAACTCACCAGGATAAACCATTCCCACAAAAGGACAAAAATCAGAGCGCGAGTCTAGAGCGGCCCCAAGATATACCTGGGACCGCCAGGACTGCCACCAACTGACCGTTGGGAATTCCTGGTTATAAATACTGCACTATTCTCAGCAGAAAAATAGACCTCTTTGCACGATTTTTTTAGTCGTCTTTCTCTCTCTAAACCTTCTTTCTCTCATTAAATATCTTGATCACTAACATAGTTTAATCTTGTTTTAAGTGATCAAATCTCATCTTCTATCTTCTTCTTTCTTTTATCAAGTGCAAGAGAAGAACACTCGTATTCGCCAAGAAACGAAGTGTTATAGATTAGTGATTTCTCCTCTCTTCTTCTAAGATTCAAAACTCTATTTTGATTATCTTGTGTAATTGTATAAATCGGATTGTGTGTAAATCCGATAGTGTAGATCTTGTGATTGTGTATTACTTGTGAAGTGGTAGATTGCCTTTGCCCCACTCTACTCCCCGAGCACCAAACTCGAGAGTTTTCTTCACTATGTCAACAAGCTCCCTTTAGGCGGAAAAAATCGTACACAACTAAGCTTACACCGATTTCCGACACTAAGCCAAATGCCGAGTTCTAATCTTAGCTAGAACCAATCTATCACAACTTTTGTATACTAACCGTACTACTTCACAACAATTCACAACTTCGCTTCACTTTAATAATTCTCTTCACTTCACAACTTCACTTCACAACCTTACTACACTTCACCTAAACAATAACAAGATCACCCCGATCTATCTAAACTCGCTGACGATCACCACATCTAACTAAGTCTTCCTATGATCGCTACATAGATCTAACTCCTATACACACCTTCACAATATACACAAATGATTTACAAGATATAATACAATTGTAACAAAGTTACAAGGACACACACTAAGCAATAATACTTCTTCACTTGATGGTAAAAAGTATTATTCTCTTGCACTTGAGGATTTTAATAGTGATCACTTGGAAACAAAGCTTTATGATTAAATGATCAAAGTAATGGAAGAGATTTATAAACTGATTTAGAACAGAAAGAATGTGTGAGGAAGAGGTGAGAAAATCAGTGAGAAACAGTCCAGTATTTATAGGCAAACCTGGGAGCGTTTTTGTCTAGCCGACGCCCTTAGCTCATGTGCCGGCCCCCTTATCACTAAGGGAGCCGCCCTTATATTTAAGGGGGCCGCCCGGACGCTCCTTTTTTGTCTTTTATAGGGGAGATGTTTTCTGAAACATTTCTAGCCGTTTTTAGATAGAAAATTATAATTCAAAATATTTATTTTGAATAAAACATTTCTTTTAAATGTAAAAATATTTTGTAAAAGTTATAAAAATGTTTGTAATATTTTATAAAAATATGTGAAGTTGAATAAAAAAAAATTTGATCATAAAATGCATTAAGCATTTATTTATTCATACCTTTAAGTGATTAAATTTTCGAAATGAAAATTTACTACTAATTACTTGTTTACGTTTAATTTTACATTAAGCGTTTTTACATTTTATGATTATCAAAACGTAGAGAGGTCGACAAGTATTTATAATATTTTTAAGCATTATTTCTATCAACAATCTCTCTCTTTTTGATGATTACAAAATCTAAACTCATTAAATGTAAAATTAATTATAAGTAAGTATTTAGTAAGTTTTATTTTCATTTCTCTCCCTTTTTGTAAAATCAAAAAGGCTTCGTCGATAAATATGCGTAAAGTCGATGGAATAAACGCTCCCCTTGATGTGTACTCCCTCTCGTTTGAGGGCACCAAGGAATCGAGCTATGGTAACTTTACTACAAAAACAAGTTAGAAGAACAACACCAATGTTTCTAACATATAGTAAAGGAAAAGGAAAAATAAATATCAACTAAATGGCAACATATTTGCGCAAACCAACCATTACAAAAAAAAAGATATAAAGACTAAAAAGAGCAATTAAGCAAAAGATCATTCATTGAAAATAGAAATTGTGTATAAACCATAATCATTCAATATGCACTTATCAAACCTAAACGTATATACATGAAGCATAATAATACCTTCGACTGAATGGAAACTACAAATGTTCCTCAGATTGGCCTATATTGCCATAGGAAAACCATTAGACTTGCTTACAAAAGGAGTGAGTTTGGACATTATTTGAAAGACGGAGAAAAGGTAAGCATATAACATGCTTTAGTTTGGATTTGTTGGTGGAGAGTTTGGAGCAAGGTGAGTAGTTGGAGGGTAGTCTCGTTGGGACTGAGGTGGATGGTTAGTGGATGAGTAAGAGCGAAATTCATCCGATTAAGAACTTCACTCAAGTTAGGAATTGTTTTTGTTAAAGATGCAACCAAGGACAGATAGCAGACATGTGTTCAACTTGATTAAGTTGATAGTGTAAGGAAAGTTTGGAGAATTGTGTACGAGGGAGTGTTACTGTGGGAAGGTGTGATGGGCATAGAAGTTTGGAAGGATAAAGTCTTAGAGTTGATTAATGTTCATCAATGAGCAGGTTCTCTACTTGAGAAGGAGGTAATTAGGGTTGATTTTGGTTGTCACCTTTGAGGCGGGGTGGAGTTCTTGGGCATGAAGCACACTAGCAACATGTGGATTGATGAGTAAGTGAGGATATTATGGTTGTGTGAGTTGAGTTTGATTAGGCACATTGAGTAGTGAATGAGAGCCTGTCCCAACATATAGTGTCAACAAGAATCACCCAGTTAAAATTGAGTGAGGTTTTAGTGAATCATTGTTTGAGTGAGTAGTAGGAGGGTTTTCTTGTGATGGTTCTTTGAGAGGAGCCGTATCTTCCTTGACGGATACGGCGTATTGAGGTAAAACCAGTTGGTTCTTCTTCGTTGACCAAAGTATTATATACAGCATATCATTGATGTGGATACGGCGTATTCTTCAAAGTTAGTCAATGGTCTTTTAATTCGTCAAAGTCTTGAATACGTCGTATAGGTCTAGAATAATATGGCGTATTGGCTGTCAGATCAGTAGACTTTCTTGAACTCTTTGTTTATGCTCCAAAATGCGTGCCTTTTAGACAATCTTCACAAAGTACTCCATAATTAGTGCTATTCTCAAATACAAACGATTAAGTAACAATTCTTGCAATAATTATACAAAATGGGTAATTTACATGGGATAAATGATGCTATAAAAGTGACGTTATTTGATGTCATGAGGGAGAAATGAATTAAAACTCATTAATAACTTGAAAATTTTACTTTATTTAAAATGAGTTTATATTTTGTCATCATCAAAAAAGGGGAGATTGTTAATACAAATAATGCTTGAAAATGTTATTTATATTTTTCTACTTCTCTATGTTTTGAAGAAGACAAAATGTAAAAACATTCACAATAAAAATAAACGTTTACATGAAATAAATCGTAAACTTTCATTTCGACATATATCACTTAAGGTATAGATAAACAAATCATTAAACTTAATTAGTGATCAAGAAAATATTTTTTCTTCTTAATCCATCACATTTTTACAAAACTATATTTTTACATAATTACATAAAATAGTTTTGTTAAATAAAAATAATGTTTTATTTAAAAACATAAAATTTGAAATTCAGATTTTTCCCCCAAAACGAAATAAAACTCACCAGGATAAACCTTCCTCAAAAAAGGAAAAAAATTAGAGCGTCAGTCTAGGGCGGCCCCCTAAGTGCCTAGGCGTCCCCCAGATATATCTGGGGCCGTCGAGACCGCCACTAGCTGACCGTTGGAAATTCCTGGCTATAAATACTACACTATTCTCAGCAGAAAAATAGACCTCTTTGTACGATTTTTTCAATCTTCTTTCTCTCTCTAAACGTTCTTTCTCTTACTAAGTATCTTGATCACTAACATAGTTTAATCTTGTTTCAAGTGATCAAATCTCATTTTCTATCTTCTTCTTTCTTCTATCAAGTGCAAGAGAAGAACACTCGTATTCGCCAAGAAACAAAGTGTTATAGATTAGTGATTTCTCCTCTTTTCTTCCAAGATTCAAAACTCTATTTTGATTATCTTGTGTAATTGTGTAAATCAGATTGTGTGTAAATCTGATAGTGTAGATCTTGTGATTGTGTATTACTTGTGAAGTGTTAGATTGGTTCTAGCTAAGATTAGGACTCGACATTTAACTTAGTGTCGGAAAATAATGTAAGCAACGTATAAACGATTTTCTCCGCCTGAAGGGAGCTTGTTGACATAGTGAAATCACGAGTCGGATACTCGGGGAGTGGAGTAGGGCGAAGAAGAGCTTCATAGCCGAACCACTATAAAACTTGGTGTCTTGGTTTGATCGTTCTTTCCTTTATCTCTTTATATTGCTTGTGTAGATATTACAATTAGATAGTTATCATGATTGGTTCATATTGTTGAATTGGTTGAACATATAATCGAATCTAACAATTTTAGAAGTAAAATTTTAAAACGCTAATTAACCTGTAAGCTAATCACCCCCCCTTCTAGTTTCCACAGTTTACATGGTTTAAGATTCATTTCAAAAAGGCAAAATTGCATAATTTTAAAATAACTTGATTCAAATAATTCTATTCTTAATTGTTTAAGTGGTCTAAGTCATGTTCAGTTTTGACCGTTTTCTGCAATGAACAGAATGAGGAGTGAGTGACTTAGTGACTATTCAATTGTTAAATTGGGGTTGCCTGATTTTATGTTATCAAACACAAATGGTTTTGCACAAATGATTTTTAAAAAAGTTATCACATTTCTGTATTGTGTCAAAAATGGTGCTCTTTCACAAAGTTTTAAGAATTTGATTGATATCTCTTAAGTTTCTCAAATTTAAGTCTTATTCAAAATCAGAGAGTATCTACATCATTCTTGAAAGAGGATTTTCAACCTATTGAACAAAATGTGGAAACCAAATTAGATGAGGCTATCCCTTTTGAAAAACAAAGTGATGATCTTAAAAAGAGGCTTGCAAAAAATAATGAAGCCAAAATAGTTATTTACAATGCTTTGCTAAGAAAAGAATATGAAAGAATTTTCATGTGTAATACGGCAAAAGAAATTTGGAAAACTTTGTTAATCGCCCATCAAGGTAATAGCCAAGTCAAAGATAACAAGATTGACCTTTTGGTACAACAATATGAACAATTCCTCATGTTCTAAATAAAAGAAGACGAATCTAGTAATAGGCCTTTTGCTAGGTTTTAATACTGTTATTACTAGTCTAAAAGCTCTTGATGAAGTTATCTAGCAAAATTATTTTATAACGTTTCTTTATGGCTCTCACATCTCCAAAAGAGATCAAAGATCATGAGATTTGAAGAAGCAAAGACTTAACATCACTGTCACTTATGAACTCATTGGGATACCATAAATTCACGAATGAACCATCAAGAAAGATTCCGAAATAGTCAAAGCTAAGGGAGAAATGAAAAACTCTTGCTTTAAAGGCAAAGAGAGAATCGTAGAGCCGTGGAAGTGTTCGACTGTTTGGGAAGTGAAGACGAAGAATACGCCATGACGGTTAGAGACTTCAAGAAGTTTTTCAAGAGAAGAGGTAGATTCGTGACACAACCTCGGAACGACAAAAAGACGTTCCAAAGAAGCCGAGGCGACAAGAACGACAAAAGTGATAGAAAATGTTTTAGATGCGGTAATCCAAATCATCTTATTGGAGAATGTCCAAAACCATCGAAAGACAAGAACCAAAGAACGTTCATCGGAGGTTCTTGGAGTGATAGCAGTGAGGAAGATGATGAAAAGGATAAAGACGAAGCATGTCTCATGGCTCAAGCATCTAATGAGGTATGCTCTGAATCCTCTTACTTTAGTGATGAAAATTCATCAATTGACGATTTTCCTTTTGATAATAAATATGATAAACTTTGCAAAATGAGTTTAAAAATAATCACTAAAAATAAACAACTAAAAGTTACTAGAAATAGTTTACAAAATGAACTTAGTGAACTAAAGTTAAAACTGTCTACATTAAAGAAAAACAAAGGAGTTGATCTCGAATGCACAATTTGTCAATCACTTAAAATTGAGAATGAAAAACTCAAAGAAGAATCTCTTACACTAACTAAATTTAAAAAGAGCACACATTGCTTAAATGAAATGTTAAGCAATCAAAAACCCTCCGGTGATAAATTAGGTTTAGGTTTAACTCATGTGAAGCATCAACTAGTAAATCTAAGGAAATAAAATTTGTAAAATCTGAGAAAGAAACGTCCTCTGGTGGCGGTCCCCCAAATACAATGGGCGGCCCCCATAAAGCCTAGACGACCTCAATCAAAGGGCCGCCTGCCTGTTCACCAGATTCTAAAAAATATGTTTCTTTTTAAAAATCCATTTTGGGTTCTAGACTGTTGGGACTTAAAGACTTCAAGATGATTCTTAGAGTTACTACTACTCAGGTATATATTAGTACTGTCAAGCATAACTTTGTACTGTTGGTGATACTAATGAAAATTATGCTAAGTAGTTAGAACTGGTAGTATAAAGTTACTACTGCTAGTTACTACTGTTAGTATAATTTAGTACTGTTAGTATAAAGTTACAGCTAGCTATTGAAGTAAGAACAGCACAGAGTTGAAGACTAAAAATATTATGCTAAGTCGTTAGTGATGCTAGTATATAAGTTAAGACTACTAGTATAGCACAGTTACAACTGTTTAGTAAATATTAGTACTGCTAGTACTAAGTTACTACTGCTTATTTTTTATTAGTACTGCTGGTAAAAAGTTATGCCTGCTGGATTACAACTGCTAGAAGAAGTTTACTACTGTCAGAAGATAAAAATTAGTAACGAGATAAGGAATTGGTTTGGAGAACAAGAATACTTATGAAGATAAGTATTAAGTTATTTTTGTAAATAAGATATGTAACATTATTTGTTTTAAAGAGATTATTTTGCTTTTAGATAAACATGATATCTTAGGAAAATTATTGTAAGCCTTGTAGGACTCCTTGATGTATAAAATTGGAAGGTCCCTAAGGTATAGAATTCGATATATCAAAAAATTGAGTTCATTGTCATAGCTTCAAGGTGTAACCCTAACACTAACAAAAGAGTTTCGTATTAATATATTAGAGCTTATGTTTTTGGTTATATTCTGTGTGTTAAAATTTAGTTACTGTTGTTCTTCTTATGGTATAAACTAGATTCCTCATAGTTTATATCATACACTTAAAGTTTCAATTTTAGTACATTTGGAATTATCCAAGGATACTAAACCTTACATCAAGCTAAGGAGTTTAAAGATCCTATGTCATTGGGAATCAACAAGTGGTATTCAGAGCATGTTGTGAAGCTATGAATAAGAAAAAACTCACAACACATACAAGATCTAATCAATATTGAGAAGATGGAGGCAGAAACTAATTCTACAACTCTGACTGCAAAACTCCCTATCCTCAACCATGGATTATGATATTTGGTTAATGAGGATAGAACAATACTTTCTCATGACTGACTACTCCCTTTAGGAAGTAATTAAAAATGGTAACAAAGTACTGAAGAGAACTGTTGGAGAAACTGAGCAGGAATATGAACCTACTACTGCAGAAAAAAAGCAGGACAAGAGGAACGAGATGAAAGCTAGAGGAACTCTGTTGATGACACTCCCAAATAAGGATCAACTGAAGTTCCATTCATATAAAGATGCAAAATTGCTCATGGAAGCCATTGAGAAGAGGTATGGAGGAAACAAGGAATCCAAGAAAGTTCAGAAAACTCTACTTAAGCAACAATATGAGAACTTTACAGGATCAAGTTTCTGAGACAAAGGATCAAACTTTGCTTTTTTTTTTTTGGGAAATAGTGGTTTGCAGAAACTTATCACTCAGTTGGAGATTCAAGTGAAGTATTTAACACCAAAAAAGGAGGACAATGAACTTAAAACTGTTGAGATTCTACCTTGAATGAAGTCGCATGCATTTGATCTGGAGGAACAAGACAGGAAATATAGACATCAGTTTGGATGACTTATACAACAACTTGAAGATATATGAACCTGAAATCTCAGGATCATCAAGTACAAGTCAAAATCCACAAAATGTGGCTTTTATGTCCTCTAACAGCACTAACAATAATAGCAGCACAAATGAAGCAGATATCACTGCTTATGAAGTTAGTACTGCTCATAATCAAAGTAATCCTGCATCTGGAGATAACCTTAGTGATGCTATGATCTGTGCTTTCCTAGCTAGTCAGCCTAATTCTCCTCAACTTGCACAAGATGATCTAGAACAAATTGATCATGATGATCTAGAAGAAATGGATTTACAATGGGAGATGGCCATGCTAATAATTAGAGATAGGAGATTCATCAAGAGGACAGGCAGGAAGTTGGATGTAAATGGTCAAAGAGTTGGGTTTAACAGGACTAAAGTGGAGTGCTACAACTGTCATAAATATGGCCACTTTGCAAGAGAATGTAAAGCTCCTAGAAATCAGGAAAACAGAGGAAGAGAGATTAATAGAAAGAAACTGAGACAGCTAGAAACACCCACCGGAAAATGCCTCTTGGTGCTCAAGATTGAATTGGAGGGTATGACTGGAGCTACCAAGCTGAAGAAGAGAATCCTACAAACTTTTCATTGATGGCACATACATCTTTAGGAAGTTCTTCCAGTTCAGATTCTGAGTTAGATTCTTGTTCTAGATCATGTGTAAAAGCTTATGTTACTCTTAAAGAACAATATGATAGTTTGTCTTTAGATTACAAAAGGTCTCAATTTAATGTAGTATTTTATAAAGACTGTTAGATCAGTAAAAAGCAAAACAACTCACAATAAGAAAAATAAGCGCGTGTCCTGAAGAAATCAGGTAAGGATTTAAACATAGAAGTCAAACTAAGAGACACAGCTTAATCGAACACAAAAAGAAATTGGCAAAGCAAAAAAAGAAAGAGATGAGTTAAAACTAACATTATAGAAGTTTCAAAATTCCATCTAAATCTTGAATAATTGTATGGAAAGTCAAGTTTGTTTGACAAGTTTAAAACTGGATTAGGATATAATTCAGCTTCTTCTACTGCAGCACCTCCTGCAGCAGAAAGTTTTGTGAATACATCAGAGATGTTAGAAAATCATGAGCATAATAAGTCCAAATCTGATAAGGGATATCATGCAGTTCCCCCACCTTTTACGAGAAATTTCATACCTCGCAAACCTGATCTAACATTTATGGATGAAATAGTTGAAAGTGAGAATATGGATGTTACTACTATTGTTACACCTAGTAATGTAAAGACAGTTGAGTCAAATCATGAGTCTGCTGATGTAAAAAGTAATGGTGATGCAGTAGAACCTAAAACTGTTACGAAGAACAGCTTTAGACCTCTAGTCATTAAGGATTAGAATTATGATGATGATAGTGAGGTAGAATTTATACCTAATGTTGAGGATAAAACTGTTAGACCTAGCACTAAAAAGATAAAATTTGTTAAGTCTGCTAGAGAAACAGTAGAGAATGTAGAAACACCTAAATAAAACAAACACTATCCTAGAGGGAACCAAATAAACTGGAACAATCTTATGACCCAAAGACTAGGAAGTGACTTAAAAATGATTAATAAAGCTTGTTTTGTTTGTGGTAGGTTTGAGCATCTTCATTATGTGTGTTGTAAAAAGGTTATAAGACCAGTGTGGAACAACTCAAGTAGGGTGAATCACAAAAACTTTGCTAATAAAATGACTCACCCTCACCCTAATAGAAGATTTGTTCCGCAAGCATTATTAACCAGGTTTGGCAAAATTAATAATGTTGGTGCGAGTGTTAATACTGTTGTCAGACCAGTTAATACTGCTGGCTCAAAACCAACTGTGAATCATCCTAGACCAATATCAAATGCTTATAAAAAGGGATATTCACATGTCACAAAGCCATTTAACAAGTATTTAATAAACAAAAACAATATTTTTAATAAAAATGTTAATATTGTTAGGGTAAAAGATATTGCTGCTAGGGATAGAGCAGTAGTAAGTGTTAAAAGGGAAAAATGGGTTAATGATGTTAAGGCCTGAGCATGCTGGGTTTGGAAAGCCAAAAATAGTAGTGCATCAAATACTTTTAAGAAATATTCTTACATTAATACACGAGGCAGATCCAAGTCTATAATGGCTTGGATCCTCAAAAGAGTCTAAATCTCTTATTTTATGTGCAGGGCAGCCCACAACAAAAGGAGTACAAGGAAAATCAGATCCTAAGGCTTCCTTAACCTCCTCACCTTCAAATGACTATAAATAGAAGCCATAACTCTTCATTTTTCTTCATCCCCCACTTCCTCCTCTATAACCCTTACATAGAAGCAATCCTTTGCTCTAATAGATCCTAAGTGATCTTAAGAAGGCTCAAGTACAGAAAGGAAGCAAAAGAAACCAAGAAACGAAGCCCGGGAGTCGTTATTCTAGGCGTACGAAGCTAAAAGTCCTGATTCTGACCCGTTTCTAAGCTATAAGCTCAAGACCAGGTTCTCTAAGCTTATATTCTGTATTCATACCTTTATAATGTTCATATGATCATGCTAAAATCATAATATAAAGCTTTGAACTCAAAAACCTATGTGTTATACCTTTTTGATCCAAAACCGTACACCCGAAACCCTAATTTCATGTTTTGCTTAATCTACAAGCAAGCTTGTAAACTAATTGTAATAATCTATCCCAATAAGCTTAACTAACATTAAAATAAGTGCTTTGATAAGTCATGAAAGAATTTGAGCTTAAAACCCTGTCGTTTTCATTTTAAAACCCTAATATGACCCGTTTTGCTTCCTAGCTTAACGAATCGTATTTAAACTTGCGTTGTGTTAAATCTTCATATTTTAGTTTATTATAACTTATAAATGTCTATTGAAATGTTAAAATAAGCTTGCATGGCAATTTGGACATGTTTTGTAAAAATTATCCATGCAAGGGGTATATATCGTAACTTTCAGAAACTTATAACTTAAGTACTCAAAAGTGTCATTTTATCCAAAGTTATCACTACAAGGGGTCTATATGTCACTTTTTAAGTACAAGGTTACTTGGTATAATCTTTTTAAACTTGAGGGACCAAATTCGTAAAAGTGCAAACTCCAAGGGTATATTTTGCCACTTTTCAAACTCAAGGGTCTAAAATGTAACATTTTGAAAAAGTATAAATACACATTCAAAACATTACAAAACATAACTTTAATTAACGCTTGACGTGCTAACATTTTTAGAATTGAATAAAATGCTTAAAACTGCTTATGTTATAACTATTATATCATTCATCATCGATGTGCTTTCAAAAATCATGTCCCGGATTCATATCATACCACAATACTAGGGAGCTTCATATTAAGGAGTTTCATCTTGGTATTACGTTCTGACTGAGTTGTTGGGTTTACGATTTAAAGTGCCCTAGCTCCTCAAACGTTTACTGAATGACTTCTGAATTTGATGGCCGAACGTGTTATGATAATTTAATATCAAAATCGACATCAATGTACAATCTTGTGTGTTAAACATTCATTATTGTTATTCTTCTTAGTGGTATAAACTAGATTCCGCATAGTTTATATCATACTCTCAAAGTTTCATTCCTAGTACATTTGGATTTATTCAAGGATACTAAACTTTACATCAAGTTAAGGAGTTAAAGATTTATTCATTGGGATCAACAAGTGGTATCAGAGCTTGTTGTGAAGCTTTGAATAAAAAGAAATCAACAACACATACTAGATCCAATTCTCAGTGATAAAATGGAGGCAGGAACTGCTTCTACAAATCTGACTGCAAAACTCCCTATCCTCAACTCAAGGGTTTATGATATCTGGTTAATGAGGATAGAACAATACTTTCTCATGACTGATTACTCTCTCTAGGAAGTAATTAAAAATGGTAACAAAGTGCTAAAGAGAACTGTTGGAGAAATTGAGTAGGAATATGAACCTACTACTGCAGAAGAAAAGCATGATAGGAGGAATGAGATGAAAGCTAGAGGAACTCTATTGATATAAAGATGCAAAATTAATCATGGAAGCCATTGAGAAGAGGTATGGAGGAAACAAGGAATCCAAGAAAGTTCGGAGAACTCTACTCAAGCAACAATATGAGAACTTTGTAGGATTGAGTTCAGAGACAATGGATCAAACTTTTGATAGGTTGCAAAAACTTATCACTCAGTTGGAGATTCAAGGCGAAGTTATTACACAAGAGGACATGAACTAAACTGTTCAGAAGTCTTCCATCTGAATGGAAGACTCATGCTTTGATCTGGAGGAACAAACAGGAAATAGAGACCATCAGTTTAGATGACTTATACAACAACTTGAAGATATATGAACCTAAAATCTCAGGATCATCAAGTATAAGTCAAAATCCACAAAATGTGGCTTTTGTGTCCTCTAACAGCACTAACAGCAATATCAGCACAAATGAAGCAGCTAACACTGCTTATGGAATTAGTGCTACTCATACTCAAAGTAATCCTACATTTGGAGACAACCTTAGTAATGCTGTGATCTGTGCTTTCCTAGCTAGTCAGCCCAATTCTCCTCAACTTTCATAAGAGGATCTAGAACAAATTAATCCTCATGATCTAGAAGAAATGGATTTGCAATGGGAGATGGCCATGCTGACTATTAGAGCTAGGAGATTCATCAAGAGGACAAGCAAGAAACTGAATGTAAATGGTCAAAGAGTTAGATTTGATAGGTATAAAGTGGAATGATACAATTGTCATAAATATGGTCACTTTGCAAGAGAATGTAGAGCTCCTAGAAATCAGGAAAACAGAAGAAAAGAGAGTAATAGAAGAACTGTAATAGTGGAAACTCCCAATGAAAATGCCTTGGTTGCTCAAGATAGAATTGGAGGGTATGACTGGAGCTACCAAGCTGAGGAAGAGCATCCTACAAACTTCGCATTAATGGTACATACGTCTTCAGGAAGTTCTTCCAGTTCAGATTCTGAGGTAGATTCTTGTTCTAAATCATGTGTAAAAGCTTATGCTACTCTTAAAGAACAATATGATAGTTTGTCTTTAGATTACAAAAGGTCTCAATTTAATTTAGTATCTTATAAAGCAAGTTTAGAATCAGTAGAAGCTAGACTAGCTCACTATAAAAAAAATGAGGCTGTGTTTGAAGAAAGCATTAATGTTTTAAAACTTGAAGTCAAACTAAGAGACACTGCTTTAGTTAAAAACAAAAAGAAATTGGAAAAAGCAGAAAAAGAGAGAGATGAGTTAAAACTAACACTATCCTTTCAGTGCTAGGAAGTGACTTTAGAAACATCTAAACAAAACAAACACTATCCTAGAGGGAACCAAAGAAACTGGAACAATCTTATGCCCCAAAAACTAGGAAGTGACTTTAAAATGATTAATAAAGCTTGTTTTGTTTGTGGTAGTTTTGAGCATCTCCATTATGTGTGTGATAAAAGGGTTATAAGTCCAGTGTGGAACAACTCAAGTAGGGTGAATCACAAGAACTTTGCTAATAAAATGACTCACCCTCATCCTAATAGAAGATTTGTTCCACAAGCAGTATTAACCAAGTCTGGCAAAATTAATACTGTTGGTGCAAGTGTTAATACTGCTGTCAGACCAGTTAATACTGCTGGCTCAAAACCAACTGTGAATCATCCTAGATCAATATCAAATACTTATAAAAAAAGATATTCACAAGTCATGTAACACCCCCAAATTGGGTCGCAGCAGAATAAGGGTCCGGGGCGTGTTACTTCTTAGATCAAAAACACAAGATATATATAGAACGACTAAAAAGTTGTTTTAAAACTGATACATTGGATTTAACAAATGTTTGATACAAATAGCCCGAAGCTTTAACTTGATCATTGTTATTATTACAAAGATACTGGTATACAACACATGAGTTTCCCAAAACATCATGCAACCATATCTTTAGCATGATATCCCAAAACAAAATCACCAATGTATCCTTGGTACCTTATGCTTACTGATCTCCTGAAAAACGTTGCTTTAAAACGTCAACGATAATGTTGGTGAATTCATAGGTTTGATAAATCATATATTGTAAGACCACAAGATTTCCCAAGTGTATGATAATGCAACAGATGCAGACATCATATAAATGTAATTACGTTGCCCTAAGCTCATGACACTGAAGCTCGACATAAATGAATACCATATAAATGGCCTACATTGCCCGTGATGATGTTCTAACCCGCAACATCCTATGTTCGACATGGTATACGTTCGTTTGCCCAGTGATAGCTAATCACCCGAACGGGGATGTCAATCCCAATAGATCTATTCATAACATTCGCGCTCATAATCTAGTAACTGACAGTTCATGATAATGGGCTCAACTAGGGTTATCGCTACTTAGGCAACACGTAATCATAATATAAAACTTAACCACTTGTGTCCAATTATAAAACATTGCATGTTTCTCACCCCAAAAACTTGTAAAACAAATCATGTAAAACGTGGGGCTATGAACTCACCTTGAGTGAGCGAATATCAAGTATATCACAAATAATGCGTCACGCAAATCGTCAGATGCAACCTATTTAATTTAAGGTCGTATAAGTACTAATCACATTGGGTAACTACTACCATATATCATTCTATATAGCTAATCACCATCTAATTGTTTTGGTAAAATTGTGTTTAATAAGTTAAAACGTTTATAATTTCCGTTGTAGTAAAACTGGCGTAACTTTCGCGTTTCAAGTCCGTTTCTTGCGTTTCTTATGTCCACGTTTTCGTATTAAGACGAGTTATCAATATTTGACATTTTCATATTTTTAGTCCCCTGATGAACAGTACTTTTTACTGTTCACACCAGTTATAAAGTTATTTTTATAGTTTTAGTTATCGTAAAACCCGTAAACGTCGTATTTTATTCGTTATAGCTCCGTTTTTAGCGATTCTTTCGAGCACGTTCTCGTAATTGAAAGTTCTATTTATTTATGAGGTTTACAAAAATAAATGTTTCTGTCATGAACAGTAACTTTTATAAAAATGGTTTTATAAAAGTATTTTTATACATTTTAAGTATATAAACTCGCGTAATTCATAACTTCTTCGTTTTTAATCGAAAAATTATGATTCTTATCATTTTGGAATCCTAGAAATGTGTATAATCTGTTAAAAACATCAAACTTTCTGTTTTGTATAATTTTTATAAAAGTTATTTTATAAACCCGTTTAATTAACGTATAACTCGTAATTAGCGTATCTTTTTCGTTATTAATCCGTTTTTCGAGTTTCTTATCTTTTTGGAATCGTCGTGAGGTGTATTATCTTTATAAAACATCAAACTCACTGTTTGAAATTCGAAATCCAAACAGCCCCTTTATGTTCTATATGTATACTTTTATATAAGGCTTGTTTTATGTACTTTTTACCTTTGTAAATTTACCACAAGTCTTCCACCTCACTTTATATCATAAGTCATATATATAATAAAGTCCATAAGTCCATAGTTTGTCCATTTGTCCAAGTTAACAAGGTCTTAATCTCACTTTTAATCAAAACTTATTAAAGAAACCCTAATTTAACAAGTTTACATATGAACTTTTTATACATTAACCAAGTGTGTACAAGAGTTATACTTCCATTATAACCTTATTTTAGTATTCATATAACATAAACAAAAGTCCATGAACAAGATTAATAAGTCATTTGCCTTACTTTTACTTGAAACTTATTAAGTGAACTTTTAAAACCCTAATTTGTATATATCCATTTTTACACTAAATCAACATGGTACAATACTTTTACATCTATTTTAACATGATATCATTAACATCATAACATTTGTAAAAGTGTACAAAACAATGATTACAAGTAAAAACTCTTTTTACATGTTTAAAAGTCCTAAATGGTGATTTTGCTATAAAGAACTAATATATGCATGAAAACTCATGAAATGAAAAGATAAAGGTTTTTAGATAACCTTATGATGAACAATGATGATGAGAAATATGTGCTAAACCCTTGTTTAGACTTTAAACCCAAGCTTGCAAGTTTTCAAAACCCTAATCCAACTAGAAACCCTAATCTTCCTTTCTTTGCTTCAACACTTGTAAATGGTTAACCAAGGCTTGCAAATACCTTAGTATATCTTAGGAATGATGTGTGATTACTTGTATATGTTGTAGAAAAATTTGTATGGATTATTTAAAAGGGGTGTTTGTTGTCGTAGCCTAGCAAGAGAGAAAAGGGAGAACAATATTGATTTTTGGTTAAGTGTTTTGCATGTGTGTGTTATCTCTCCTTGAATACTTGTATATATGATATTATACATGTAGAACTAGTCAAGGAGACACATGAGGTTTTTAGAAGTATTGGTTTGGTCTTTCGTCAAAGAAACAGAAAGCTAGGTTTAATGGTTGTAGATGTATACAAACCAAGTTGCAAGATTTGTTTTCATATTTCTTTGTATCAATTGCAACAAATCCGGCCATAAAGGGATATATATGATATATTTTTGTAATTTTTATGTATTGGGTATAAATGTGGGTATACAAGGTGACTAATAATATTAACTTGGGTAAAGTTTAATAAAACTTTGAGTGTTGGATGTAAAAATAAGTATTTTTTTGAAGTGTAGATAAATTGTGGTGGTTCCGGGTATACCTAAATTAAATTTTATCGCGAAACGTACACAATTTACGTAACCAATAAAATAAAATGAACAATGTTAATAATTATCCTCAGAATAATTACTTAACACTTGCTTGATGTAAATATTTAATTGTTTGACGCCCGTTTACATTGAATGATCATTTTTAGCTTACGCGATTTAACTTAACGATTACGATTAAAAGTAAACACGTACAATACTAAAAATACATAATGGATTTATTGACGACGTTAATGACCCTAAAACAAGGGGTGTTATAGCATCTTTAGTCCCTGGTGTTCAATACATTTCACCATTCATCCTTTTTTAGCTTGTTAACCCTCTTTGTTAAAACATCATTACACCGTTAGTCCTTGTTCTTATAATTCAGCCCGTTAGTCATCAAAGGTGAATCGTTATTGCACCGTTAGTCCTTATTTGAGCTTTTATCAACCGTTAATCATTTTTAAGCTCAAAGTTTGTGCATCGTTCATCGTTTTAAGCTCATTTTTCGCCAACAAAAGGTCAAATTCTTTAATTTCAATAACAATTTCAACCACAATTAATCATTGTTTCACAATTTTTTCTTGATTCGGTAAAATCTCGTAAAAGTCGATTCTTTTTATGGTTTAAGTCATAGATTTGTAAAATCCCATGAACGTTAATTGATTTCAATCCACAACAATAATCACTTTACCCATTAAAGATCCTTGTTTATCATTTCACATCACTTTTGCAATGTCAACTCAACAAAACATTTATGCAGCCGGTTTTGAAAACCGCCCTCCTATGCTTAACAAAGAGAACTATGTTCCATGGTCATCATGTCTTTTCTGGTATGCTAAGAGCAGACCAAATGGAAAGTTAATCTACAATTCCATGATAAATGGTCCTTATGTCAGATGAATGATTCCTAGACCAAGTGATGCAAACCGTACAGTTCCTGTCAATGAAACCTTTCATGAACAGACAGATGATGAACTCGCTGAGAAGGAGCTTAAACAGGTAGAAGCCGATGATCAAGCCATTCATACTAATCTTCTCGGTCTTCCTGAAGACATCTATGCTGCTGTTGATAGTTGTGAAACTGCTCAAAAAATTTGGTTACGAGTTCAACAAATGATGAAAGGTTCAGATATCAGAATTTAAGAGAAAAAGGCCAAGTTGTTTAATGAATGGGAAAGGTTTACTTCTACTGATGGGGAATCGGTTGAGTCTTACTATCATCGTTTCTCAAAGTTGATGAATGATTTCAAGAGAAATAAACACTTTCCAGAAAAGATTGCCAGTAATCTAAAGTTTCTAAACAACTTACAACCATAATGGAGTCGACATGTTACATTGTTCATCAAACAAAGGACTTGCATACAACAGATTACACTCAATTGTATGATTTCCTGAAATACAATCAAAAGGAGGTAGATGATTTGAGAGCTGAACGACTTGCGAAAACACATGATCCTCTGGCACTTATGGAAAATTCCAACAATCCTTATAGCTTTCCAGTGTTTCACCAAGATCAACCATCACCAAGTACCTACATGCAATAATCACTTCCAAACAACAACATTGATAACATTAGATTCACCTTAAGAACAACTAATCCGGAGGGATGGTAAAATAAAAGAGATGATTAGCCATGTTTATTAGAGAGAAAAGATAAGAGATATGAGAAGTTTATGTGTGCTAGAGAGAAAATAGAAAAACACACACACATACACTTTTACA
>BQNB010031244.1:0-36543 GCA_026074375.1 Tanacetum coccineum
TTCATTCGAAACGTGCACGCGTATTGAATGCTACTCCCACTTGATAGGGAAGTTAGTTGGATAACAAAAAAAGAGGAGCTCTCCTTGAGATATGTGCGCCGTAATCTTCAGAATTCAAACGTCTCTATTAATCCCACCAGACACGTGTACGGCTTGATTCATCATATTTTTTACTATATAAAGATCTCTATTTTCCCTTCAAAATTTATCTTCTTTTTCTTTGCTTCACAAATCATCTCTTGACAAAGGTACATTCTCTTCTTTTTTAATTTCTATGGATTCTAAATTTGTGATTTCTTCTCAAACTTGTACCTTGACGAAAGATCAACTTACTCAGTTCGTCCAAGATTTTGACATACCCCAGGATGTTAAGATCATTTTTCCAAAAAAGTCACAGGCAATTTTTGATGCCCCGTTGGGTTACGTTGGTCTGTATACTCATCACTTTTCACTTTCCAACCTTAGGCTTCCTATCCCTTCCTTCATATGTAAAGTCCTTAATTATTTCAAAGTGCACATCTCCCGTTTCAATCCTTTTGGTATGGTGAAGTTGACTACTTTTGTCGTCATGTGTAGAGCGTATGGGGGTGAACCTACCGTTAACTCGCTTCGTTGTTTCTTAAATTTGGGTCGTGTCAGTGATTAGCTAACTCTTTCAAATAGAGGTAGTGCTGATGTTGCTATAGCCCTTGTTAAGCCTGTAACTCATTTGGCGAACTGGAAAGGCAATTTTTTATATGTCGAGGATAAAATCATCCCTTCAGATTATCCAGAATTGCTACTTGAGAGTAACAAATTTGACAAAAAATCTTTTGGGGACAAGGTTCCTCTGCATCCCGAATTGGATCCTTTATATGAACATATAGCTACATACCCTTGCCATGTTCGAACCTTCCCCGACCCCATCCTTTATCTTGCAGGCTTGAAAACCTCTTGGAAACATATCCCTAAGGAGTCTGTTATCTATTATCGGGATCAGAGTATATACTTCTTCGTGACTTATTTATGAACTTACATGTTGTTGCCCTTCCGTCTGTGACATAGTTTATGTTTTTTTGCAGAAATGGACTTCAAAAGCTTCGTAATACAAAGGATTAATCATGAATTCATGGTCTTGCCCAAGGGGTGTATTGATGATAACCAAGGCTCTCCCTTCTTAAAATCTATTAACAATGAGGCTCTAGTCATTGATGCAAAGCCACTCATATCTGTACATCCTTTTAACTTTGAAGATGTTGATGATTCTGATGATGCTTCTGCTGGGGACAACGAGAATCCTTTGGTTGGTACTTCTCTGCCCCCTCTTCCTAGGACAGGTAAGAAACTTAGATCACTTGGCAAGAGAAAACCTCCTTTTAGGGTTGGGGATTCTCTTCCGAAGGTTCAAAAAATGGCTGCCCAAGCAAGCAAAATGGTCGGTGAAGCCTCCGATCCTTTGGATGTTGACAGTGATGATGACATTCATTGTATGCTCTTGCCGTCTTTTATAATAGGTGTTCATTGACCGTTACTGAATGATCTTCTTCCTTCTTTTTACAGAGTTTCCTTCGGTCAAAGAGTTAAAAGATTCAGCTGACTGTCATTGGGTTGTGGCTCATGTTACTCCTCCTTCTTGGAAGGAACATCTTCGTCAAATAAGCATAACGCAGCTTTGTGATATTCGTGATCGAGCGTATATGCGCCAAGTTGTTCTTGATAATGTTTTGAATGATAGGACCCGAGAGTTGATTTATGCTCTTCATAAGGCTACAGCTTCGTATGATGCTATTCGAGCTAGGGAGCTTGAGAAGGACAAAGCTTATGCTGAGTTAGAGAAGAAGTGTAATGAAGCTCTTCTTGACCTAGATAAGAGTCCATTGGTTGCTGATATGTGTGCTAAGATTGAGACATTGCAGGCGCGTGTTGATGGTCTTCACAGTGAATGTACCCGACTTGTTCTTGAAGAGAAAAAATAGGTTAATTATAACCAAACATTGTCTGACATTCAGTCTAAAATCAAAGGCCTTGAATCGGAGAGAGAGAGACTTAAGCTCTCCGAGGTTCAGCTTCTGCAGGAGATAGATGCATTGAAGCAGGATAGGGCTTTGGTCGTTACTAGAGTGGTTCTAGATGCTGCTATAAAGCTTATTCGCAGTGATGAAATGGGTATGCTTGTTGCGAAGCTTGTTAAGGCCACCCCCCTCCCCCCCCCTCCCCTAGTAGCATGTTTCTTCCACTCATCAAGTTACATCAGAATCAAACTTCTTCTAGTCTCTCTTCTGCTGAAGCTTCTTATCAAACACATACTGACCTTCGCACATTGAGATATTATGAACTACATAGAGTTCAAATGCCTGGGAACTCTCATGATCTACTCCAATTTTCAACTTCAAACACTTTGTCACCATCTCTATAGCTTCAGGATACATACTATTTCTGGTCCACATATGAAATGCCACTCCAAAGTCCAATCACAAACTATGGATACCACAGAAATCAACATAATCTCCACTTAAAACAATTGTATCATGTTGAAACTCTCCAAATCTCATCACCTTATCAGGTTCAAAACAAAGTATGTAGATCTCCCCAAAGCATCATAAAGATCAAAACCTACTGGACTTGAATGCACTATACCTATTCTTGACCAACCTGTATAATTCTTCTACATCCAGCTATCAAAAACATCAAAGAAATTCACTCAGTACCTATATTCTTGAACATCCATCTCCTCTGAATACTTGATAGTACAAGAAGTCCTCATTCAAAACACATTTCTTCCAATCTCACAATAGTGAAACTTATGTTGATAAAGATTCAATCTCTATGGAGCCTCTTCTCTTAGGAACTATATCCAAAATCCATTGAGTTCATCTTTCTCAGCATCTTCTATCTAGCTTTTGTCTCTCCCATCTGGTTTTTTCTAGGAAGGGAACCAATCTTTCTCTTTGCTGCAGGTTCTTGACTCCTACCATTCAACTCTATCTTAGTGTTTCCAACTCTTCTTCAACAACCTTTCAGGAGACTTTTCATGATAGGAGATTTCTCAGATAGATTTTTGAGAGACTTTTGCTTTTCCACTGTCTATGCTCTGTATCCAATGGCTTAAACTTTTAGATTACAATCCCAAATCTTTTCAGAAGATGGCCTAAGTCATTTCGTAGGACATACCCTTGAAATCACTGATCGTTGAAGTTCCCTTGTCTTCAAATATAGTGATCAGATTTCTTCTAGCTTGAGCAATAGACTTTAGCTTCATTTTTAGAGAATGATATCTAATGACTGAAGGATCATTCCAGTCAATCTTCTTTATAGTCTTAGCTTCATCCATAGCTCTTTTCCTTTCTTCTTCATCCCACTGTCTGGCAATCTCATCATCTCTAGCAATTTGAGCTCTTTGTTCCTCATTCATTTGTTCCTCAAGCCTGATTGCTTCAGCATAACTTAACCTTTCTTGCTCAAGCTCCTTCTTTGACTTCTTCTTGGGCTCTTCCTCTATCATTATGGATTTTCCCTTATCTTGTCTTGATCTTTTCTCAGCACTCCTTCTTGAATAGGTAACAGTTCCTCCAGCAGTACTAAGATGTACTTCAGCAGTACTAACTGTTGGAACTTCTTCACTAGCAGTATCTTTCTTTGCACCAGCAGTACTAACCTCATCACTTGCTTTCTCACTTCCCTCTTGATCTTGAATGACTTCAGTTGGAGTCACTTCTTGAACAAATATTTCAGTGTCAGTACTTGCTTTTTCATGACCTCCTTCATTATCTTGAACTTCTTCATCAGAGAACTTCCTCCCCTGTTTGGAAGAATCATCAATCAAACAACTTCATATATGAAAGAACAACCTAGTCTGTCTCCTGCTTTTCCCAACCATTATCTGAGCCGTCTAGCTTCATGACCCTAAAGAATAAGCTTAGTATAAAGCAAAACTGTAGGATTTTCATTGTCTTCATCAAATCAGCCATTGCTAAAAACGTCTAATCCTGTCAGAAAGAAGTGGTAACTAAATTCATCATTTCTTGAAGCGTGTTCAAACTACCCTCATCACTCCATTTGGTGAACAGCATGGAAAGGTGAGACATGGGTATGCGAAGGATGGATTCTATACCAGGATGTTTGGTTGAAAGGTTATGTATGTGAGGGATTATTAGGTGGGGTTGAGTATGGGTGATGGTTGAGTAGGAGATGGTATCAGGTGACGGTGAAGTGTAGGGAAGTGAAGATGTTGATTCTAGAAGGTGAAAGTGAGAGTTCAGTATCAGCTAGCATGATAGAAAGAAGCAACTGCTGGCCTGAAAATCCCTTGGTGGATCTCTTCATATTGCAAACACCTTCATTGTTAGATATGGAACAGAATAAAGTCTTGTGTGTAGTGAAGCTTGTGTCCTCTGGCATTTCTAGGACTCAGTTGTATAAACCTAGGGTATAACATCAAAAACTATGGGGACTAGAGATGTTAGACACCTTGTGTGTCAAAGATCATCCTAGAAAAATTACAACTTTCTATTGTGGCTAAACAAATGACAACAGCTGCAATGATACTCTAAACTCTCCCAGCCGCTTCTTGGGCTTAAACATGAAGAATATTCTGAAGTAAGAAAACCTCCATTGAGTGAACAAATGCACTTTTTTGTAAAGTTAACTTATATGAGTCAGTAGGATAGGTCCCATAAGCGCTAAATTGCTCAAATAGCTCTGTAGTTGGAAGAGAGGTAATACCATCTTGATCATCCAACTTGAGATGTCGCCGTAAAGAGCCTTGAGTGATTGAAAGTGAGTGTCCATCAATAGTAGCATTAATCTTGACGTCGCCATTACTATCAGTCAAAGCCTCAGCAGACCTCCAAAATTGCTTGATAAAGGATACACACACCTCTGGCTTCTTAGTGAGTGCATAGCAAATGTGACTTCGAGTGATGAAATCTATGATCTGATGAAACACTTTACTTCCTAGATTTCTCAAAAATGCTACCAGTTTATGCTTGTCACAAAATCTAAACCTTTCCCCCAACAGTATAACTGTTAAGGAATAGAGAGGATCTGACGAGTATATGTATTGTGTGAGGAGGTTGGAAAGGTTAATTGCAATTTTAATGAGAGAAATACAAGAGATATAAGTTTGACCAATATTAAGTAATTTGATGTTATCGTGAATAAATCATATGAATATATAGTTGATCCACGAAAGTCCAATTGGTCAAACCCCTATTCCATAGGTATTTGGCATAAATACTCAACGCTCAATTAAGAAAAATAAAAATCTGTTAGGCCCAAACAGTACTAACGGTCATCCAGCAGTATTAACTTTGGCCTAGTAGTATTAAAATACGCCTAGCAGTATTAACTTCTCCACCCATAAGCAGTACAACTCATAGTTTGTTAAACTTAAAGAAAACTTCACACAATCTCTCTTTCTGTTTTTAGCTCCAATTTCATCTCTCAATCTTTGGCTCACTCTTTCCTCTTCTAATTTCACACAGCTCTACTTTCTGTTTTTGAGCTCACCAATTCTCTCTTTGGTTATAGCTCACAAATTCACAGCAAAGTGTAAGTTTATTTTGGCAACAACCGACCACTAACCGATTGAGGAGTCTTTAACCAATAGATCTGTTATGCTTTGGACTAGTCCACTCTTCATTAGAAAACAACATGTGCAATGATAACCATAAGGTTTTTGAGTAAACTACAAACTAAAACGGATTTGGAGAAGATCCATTACACAGTTGCCGTTGCTCTGGACTAGCCAATGCTCATTGTAAAAACTATGAGCATTGAGGACCATAAGTTTTTGAGTAAACTATCAATCATCAACTGATTATGGGAAGTCTGTACCAGTACCGTTATGCTCTGGAACTAGTCAATCTTTGATGTCTATTAGACATGTGAATTGATGACATTTGAGTTGTGTGGTATACCAACAACACTTTAGAACAGGCCAACATGTTTCCTCCCCTCAAATAATACATTATGGAGGTAACCAATTTGACACCTTTTGTTTATCCTGAAGAAAGTTAGCCTGTAAAACTAAGAAAAACATAATCCAAAACTTTTCAGTGTTAACATATTAAGGTTAATTCACAGGATTTTATTAAACAAAAATAACATAAAAGAACCAGCAGTACTAATTATAAGTAACAGTTTTAACAAACAGTTTTAAATATAACTAGCAGTACTAAATAGACCTATCAAGTAATAATTGACAAATAACCAACCCACACTACTCTATTTAAACAAACTTTACAAAACAAACAAGAATTTGGGCCTTTAGGGATTGAGCATTCCATACTTGAAACCAAGTACTGAAAATCTACAGCATCAAAACCTTTGAAAAAGAATCTCTACATTACGTTGATTATCACTTTTTGTAGCCATTTGAATCAACTTTTTTTAGTAGACATTCCTTATCAAGTGATTCCTAATCTCTATATGTTTTGTTTATAGTGTTGAACAGATTTTCTATGATACAGATAGTACTTGTATTTGTCAATGTAAATAAACAGTGTTCATAAAATTGTAACCCAAATCAAGCAATGGTTTTGGATCCAAAGAACCTGTCCACAGCGACTTGCAGCCAGCCACATATCAGCTCTCATTTGTAGAAAGGCAACTACAGTTTGTTTCTCTTGCATTGCTACAAATTGAACCCTATTTCCAAAAATTAACAACCTCCATGGTTGACTCCTTATCAAGTGTAGCTCCAGCATAGTCACTATTAGTGTAAGCAACTAATTCCAATGGAGAATCCTTGATCACCAAAAGACCTAAGAATGTTTTCTTTAAGGTATCTATAGATTCTTTTGACAGCTAAGAATGGAAAGTTTTTTGGGAAACTTTGAAACCTTCACATGCATAAAACTGGGCAAACATGATTCAGGTCTAGGATGCCAGATAAGATACATCAAAGATCCCAATCATAACAATAAATATGTTACAATCAACATCATCAGCATCGCATCTTTAACCAAGGGCTTTTTCCAAATCTAGTAGGGAGTGAGCAGACTATCACATCTGTGAAGTTGAAACTTCTCAGCGGCGATTTCATGGACATATTTTATCTTGACTAACTAAATATGCCTTACTTCCTTTGTTAGACCTGCAATCCCAAAAAGAAGTGAGTTCTCCCATAGAACTCATCTGAAACTTATCCTTCATAAGCTTCTCAAATTCTTCACACAGTTCCTTCTTGGTAGATCCAAAAATGATGTCATCTACATAGATCTGAACAAGCAAAATATGCCCTTGTTGACTTTTGATGAAAAGAGTTTGATCAATTTGTCCTCTTTGAAATCCTTGCTCCAGAAGTAAGTGGCCAATGTGTCATTAACAGCACTGGGGCTTGATTGAATCATATAGTGCTTTCACAACTTTGTAGACTTTATCAGGATGGTCAGGATCTTCAAACCCTGGAGGTTGACATACATACACCTCCTCTTCAATTTGACCATATAAGAAAGCACTTTTGACATCCATTTGTGACGAGTAAACCCATATAAGAAGCATAGGCCAGAAAAATATTCATATAGCCTCCAATCCTATCACAGGAGCACATACTTCATCATAGTCAATGCCCTCTTATCTTGAGTAAGTCCTTGGGCAACAAGTCCTAGCTTTGTTCCATGACGATCCCCTCTCATCTTCTTGTTTCTGTAACCACTTTGTACCAATAGCCCTATGACCTTTAGCAAGTCTACAAAAACCCAACATTTGCAGTTTGAATTGTATGGAGTTCTTCTTTTGCATTCATTCCTACCGACATAGCAGGATCACTGATAGAAGCTTTAAAACCTCTTTGGTTCTTCTTAGAGATAAGAAACAAGCAAAAAGGCATTATGTAAGTCCTGAGTCTTTCCTTCATATATGCACCAAGAAATCCTAGTTCAGAATAAGAGTTTGTCCATCCTTTTTGTTTGAACAGAAGACCTGCACATCACCAATCACATTATCAATTGGATATCTTTGTGAATTCTTGTATGAGAGTGAAGAAACTTCATACGAATGGTGAAAGAATTCCCCAATTCAATGCCTTGGTCCTCTACTTGTGTGTCTTCAGTTGTAGGAATTGTCCCATCAGCCTTCATGAGTAGCAGTGATGAACTACAGGATCAGCAGTACTAATTACTCTACTACCATAATACTTGTGGACTGGCAGTATTAACTTGGTGATCATCAATACCATTATCCTGAAAACTGCAGTCCTCATGAGTCCCATCTTGATCTTGTAATTTGAAACATCATGCAATAGATTTGAGTAAAGCTCACAAAGTATTGAAAGCATCCTTCCAAATTGGCATGACAATACAATCTTGATCTTGTTGAGAGGATATGCTGGATTCGAGAACCTCCTTGTATACCTGTAGAGAACATTAGAAAAACGTCCTAGCACCCATACTGGCACATAATTCATAGATTGAGGTTAGAGATCAAGATCAAACAGCTACTTGGGACCATTTCCTTCTAACATAGGTGTTATTCTCTAAGGAACCCAACAGCAAGTTTTCCTGTACATTCCTGGTTTCTAATGTAGTATACCTAAAAGTCTTGCACTTAAAAGAAAACCCAACAAAGAAACCTTTCATTACTTTTTCCATCAAACTTGCCCAAACTTATCTAAGGTAATCAAAATTGTGAACATGACATCCAAAAGGCTTCAGTGCAGCCTAAAGCAGGGTTTTAATACCCCTAAAGAGTTCATAAGGAGCTTGTTATAGGCCTGACTACTAAGACCACTATTTTGTACATAGCAAGCAGTAGAAACTGCTTTTGCCCAAAATGTTGTAGGTAATCTTAGAATCGCTAACATTGTTCTAGCAGCCTCAAGTGAGAGTCCTAATTCATTCTGTTCAGCTATACATATTGTTGAGGTGTCCTTGCTACACTTAGTCTCTTTTGATACCTTTTCTCCCAAACTCATCCATCACAGAATGGTTTTAATTCTGTCCCAATATAACATTGCTATTATCTTTAACTTTCTATCCACATAGGTTTTCTATCTCTTTGAAAAAATTTTTAAGAGATCTCACTATTTCATCTCTTTAGTCTTAAAAAGAAAACCCATGAAAATCTACTATAATCATCAGTAACTACCAAGCAATACTTTTTATGCATTAAACTAGTAACAAAAGTTGGACCAAACAGATCCATGTGTAGCATAAACAATGGCTTAGTATTGGAACTAAAGGCCTTGGTCTTACAAGAGGCTCTATGTTGCTTGCCTTTAAGACAGGCAACACATGTTTGGTCATTCTCAAATCTTTTTAAAGGTAAATCTCTTATAAGATTTTCTTTGACAAGTTTATTAATATTTTTAAAATTGACATGACCAAGCCTCCTATGCCATAACATTGATTCCTCAGATGTAGCCTTTGCAACTAGACAAGTTAAACCATCTTTAGGAACTATGTTTTTAAATACAAAACTGTAGCATGTTTGTTATGTCTAGGAATTTTATGAGTATCTGATTTCACTCAGCAACTTAAAATGTGGAGATAGAACTAGACATTCAGATCAGTAAAAAGAACATAGTTATTTTGTCACACATTTGTGAGACACAAAAACAAGGTTAAACATCAACTACTTTAACAAAGTATATAATCTTCAAAATCAGTTTATTCTGTTGATAGTACCTTTACCAGTGTTTCCTTCCTCCATTTGCTCCTCTACTAAAAGTATACATAACTCCATCAAATTCTTTGAAATCTGAAAGGGTGAGCTATGATTCCAGACATGTTCCTTGAAGCATCCACTATCCACAAATCCTTTTTCATTTAGTATGGGAAGTAATGCCTTCTAGCACATAAAACTTATGAAGTTAGTTATCTTTGGGGACCCAAGCCATTACTGACTTGGATCTGCCTCGTGCATCAATGTAACTATATTTGTTAAAGACTAGTGATGCACCATTGGGTTTGATAGGTTTCCAAACCCAACATGCTGAGGGCTTAACAGCATTAAATCCCCTTGCCCAACATATTAACATTTGGACCTAACATATTAACATTTGACTACCAGGATTAATATTTTGAAATTAACCTTTTGTTAATGCTGTATTCTTATAAAAGGGCCTTTGTGCTTGATTTTGAAAATGAGTTTTTGGTCTAGCACAAGAAACTATTGATTTTGGGTGAGCAGTATTATAAGGCCTAACAGTTTTAACAGACCTAGCAGTACTAAAAGGTCTGGCAGTGTTAACAGACCTAACAGTACTAAGAGGCTTTGCATTTTTGACAGTTTTTAGGCCAGTCTTCATTAAGACTGCTCTTGGAACCATATGTTTGTAAGCATTAGGACAACTGGATTTGAATGTTATCAAAATCACCACAAATAACGCATGCCTTTCTATTAAAAACAAAGTTATATCCTAATTGATTCGTTTTCTGTACCAGGTCAACTTCTTTGGTTCCCCCTTTCTCTGTGACCTATACATCAGCCGCAATACCTAACTACCTTCTACTTGTTTTACAGTTTGAACTGACTCTTTTCTAGGTAGCAGAAGTACACAGTTTTCTTTTCTACCTTAGAGATAGACTCAACTTCATCCTCATCATCTGACACCCACTATTCAATAATTGGGGCATCAGTATTCTCTTTAGCTTTTTGAGGTTCTTCTACCCTGACATGATTAGCAAGATGGAAAAACTTTTCTTTCCAAGCTTTGTCTACCTTAAATGGAGACACAACAGAGCTAGTTTCAGTAAACAATCTGGTTGTTTGTGTTAAAGAGTCAATAGTAATTCTCCGTTTAGAATTATTAGACTCCTCTATTAGCAAACAGTGTTTGGCTTTAAACATTAATCCCTAGACCATACTCATTTTACATCAGGTTGTTTAATTCCTCAAGACACTGAATAGGACAAGTATTAAAGGTGAGTTGGTCTGTTGAGAAATTAAGGGATGAGGTAGGGACAGTAAAAGTAAACCAAAACCCTTTTGCTCTTGACAGTTATCTGACTTGCTAACAAATCATCTAATCTTTAGATGATTTTTCAAACTTATGCTAGTCTTAAATTCAAACCCCTCTTTTTTCTCCTTAACTTTTTCAAGTTCCTCTTAACTATTCCATTAGATAATCGCTCATGACCTACACTTCTTTTCAACAAAATCAATTCTCTCAAAAAACAGAACTCAGATTCCTTTATATTTAGCTACTGTGGTGCTCTAAATATCTTGACAGACCTCTTTTATATGTAGCCTAGCTTTAAAGGCAGTATTCACTAATTTAACTAGTAAATCATGCATACTGTTATTTAAGAGCTTCATAAATTTGAGCAAACAAGTTTTAGAACAAGATTTATCATATGATGACCTTAGAGTCTTGTGTATGTCAGGAGAGCCATGTTTTGCTTGAACTTCATCTCTGCCAGTCACTCAATCAAATCCAGCACCATCAAGCACACATTGCCTTTTCAGACGCATCTTCTATCCTAACTGCCTTTTGATGGAGCATCCTTGTTCCAATTCCTGTTGTCATTACTTCTTGGTGCTCTGACAATCTCTGGCAAAATGTCCCATTTATATGACAGGTGAAACATTCTACCTTAGATTATATCATAACCAGCAGTACTACTTCATCAATGATGATCTTCCCTCTAGTTCTCGATAGAACTTCTTGCCCTCATGCTCACAGTGCCATATTCCACTTTTAAGATCCATTTCTTCCTACATCCATCATATGAATTTGCTCAAGATCTTCATGAACTAGTTGAGACCCTTGTGGTTGAGTGGACAAAAAGGCATAAAATGTGGCATCACTAAACACTAGCCAGACTAGTTTCAGTACTACAGTATTAACCTTTGTGTCCATACAAACTCCAGTATTATCGATAGTATTAATAGTATTAGTACTGCTGGTACTGAAGTGTTATGAAATGCCAAGGTTCTATCATCATTATACAACAACAATTCTCTTAACCTTTTGTTCAACAATTATAAAATTGTTTATTGTTACAAATCATCCAAACCCATAGTTTCAAAGTCGGGTTTGTTCATCCAGACTACCACATGTGTATCCCATTCTGAAGGTAAGCTTCTCAAAAACTTAACATTTAAATCCTCTAGAGGAGTATCTACACCAAGAATTGCCAATCTACTAATAAGCTTTTGAAGCCTGTTAAAGATAGAGTCCAAAGATTCTGAGCTTGTAGCATTAAGTTTTCATACTGTTGGCTTCCAGTAAGGCCTTTTGTGTCTTTTTTGTAGTCATCATTTCCCTCCAAAGCGAGCTTTAATACAATAAACTAGATTGAGCATCAGCATACGGTTAAAAGGTAACTGATGTTCATTTGGGAGTGCCATAGGATAAGACTTCTGGCTTTGAACATCATTCCTTCTTGCAAAATCTTTTCTTCAGTATATTGTTTGTTTTTTATTTTTATTAAGAGGGCACAGTCATCTTCAATACTGTTGATGGACCTGATTCTGGTGTTGTAACAGGAATAGGTACCCAAGAATTCCCATTTTCTATTACCTCCCATAATGCATAGTCTTGGATCTAGAAGTACTGCTTGATTCTGATTTCCCACATCTCATACTCTTCTAGTTTGAGCATGGGAAGCTTTGCCAACAGCATTGTATCTGAGAATTTTCTAACTCCATTTTCCCTAGATCAAAGTTTTCTTAAAGAGCACAGGCTCTGAACCACTTGTTGATCCCACGCCTTGTGATCGAATCTTATGATAATAAATAGTTTGTTACCTGGAAAATCCAAAATAACAAGATTGAGACTTTGTATTATACCCAAAGTGTATGCGGAATCTACACTTTGATACTCGAGAGGAAAATTATTAATGGAACAGTAATGACCACTAACACACAATGAACACAAAACTCACTGCTTCAATATTATAAATAATTTGTAAAAAAAAAAAAAAAAAAAAGGTTTAAAAAAATGAAAAAATACTCTTGAAGTACTGTGGTTACAAACCTTGAACTATTACATATTTTCTCTAAATCCTATCGCTTACAGTTTCAATTATACACTGCACTTGGGATCTCCTATTATAGAAATACAAGGAAGCCCTTTACCCATAATTCTGCCTATCCTATTAGATCAATTCTATAATTCAAAACTAAACATCCCGAAATACTCTCCATGCATTCTTATCTTCAGTTCATTAGCTTTGACCATTTAGCAGTACTAACTCCTTCTACTAGCAGTATTAAGTAACCTTGGCAGTACTAACTTTGTACTGGCAGTACTAACTCCTTTAGTACTGTTGGCAGTATTAAGTCATATGAAGATTTATTCCTAACAGATGATAACCAAGGCTCTCCTTCCTCAAAATCTGTTAATAATGAGGCTCCGACCATTGTTGCGAAGCCACTAACCTTTGTACATCCTTCAGACTTTGTTGAAGATGTTGCTGATTCTGATGATGCCTCTGTTGGGGACAATGAGAATCCTTTGGCTGGTACTTCTCTGCCCCTTCTTCCTAAGGCAGGTGAGAAACTTAGATTACTTGGCAAGAGGAAACTTCCTTCTGGGGTTGGGGATTCTCTTCCGAAGGTTCAAAAAATGGCTCCCCAAGCAAGCAAGGTGGCTGGTGAAGCCTTCAATCCTCAGGATGTTGACAGTGATGCTGATATTTATGGTTTGCTATTATCGTCTTTTATAATAGGTGTACATTTACCGTTATTGAATGATCTTCTTCCTTCTTTTATAGAATTTCCTTTGACCAAAGAGTTAAAGGATTCAGTTGACTGTCTACTCATGTTACTCCTCCCTTTTGGAAGGACATCTTCGTCAAATAAGCATAAAACAACTTTGTGATATTCATGATCGAGCGTATATGCGCCAAGTTATTCTTGACAATGTATTAAATAGTAGGACTCGAGAGTTGATTTATGCTCTTCATAAGGCCACGCCTTCATATGATGCTATTCAGGCTAGGGAGCTTGAGAAGGACAGAGCTTATGCTGAGTTGAAGAGGAGGTGTAATGAAGCTCTTCTCGACTTGGATAAGAATCCATTGGTTTCTGATATGCGGACTAAGATTGAGGCATTGAAGGGGCGTATTGATGGTCTTCACAGTGAATATACTTAGCTTATCCTTGAAGAGAAAAAATGGGCTAATTATGACCAAACATTGTCTGCCCTTAGTCTAAAATCGAAGGCCTTGAATCGGAGAGAGAGAGATAGAGAGAAAGACTCAAGCTCTCCGAGATTCAACTTTTGCATGATATGGATGCGTTGAAGCAGGATAGGGCTTTGGTTGTTGCCAAAGTGGTTCCAGATGCTGCTACAAAGCTTATTCATAGTGATGAGATGGGTATGCTTGTTGCGAAGCTTGTTAAGGCATCCATTATATATGGTAGATGTGCTGCTTTCGACGAAGTAGCCAATCTTAAAGAGCCCTTTATCATGGAGAAGATGGATGGTTATCGTCCTACTTTGAACCAAGAGTACGACCAAGTTGGCGATGATTTGGCGAATGCGTCGTATCCTTTTTTGTCTAAGTATGCCAATGACCCTTATGCTTCTTTGGAACAACTATTGTCGAAGAAACCAGAGTCTTTGCGTTCATAGCCTTCGTATGTGAAGGCCAAATAACTTTTTCTTCTTTCTGCTAGCTGAGTGACATTCCCAACATGATATATTTTTGACAAATGACTTTGTAATTTGCCTTGTCTTTTTTTGTATATGATTTCCACCTGTTTTGGATTCTTTAGTAGAGCTAACGTGAGATCAAGGTGTTTGTTCAAAGGCTCATCATGGCCCCTCGAGTCACACCCTCTAACTTTTTATTCTCTTGATAACATTGAATTTAAGGTTTGGTTTTGAAGGCTCATGTGATGGCCCTTCTTCACCTTTGACGTTTTTATCTTCTTGAAAACGTGAATTTAGGTGGTTTGATTTCGAAGGGCTTATATTTTGGCTCATCTTCACCCCTTTGACGTTTTATTCCTACTGAAACGAGAATTAAGTGTTTGAATTTCGAAGGGCTCATGTGGCCCTTCTTGACGTTTTATTCTTCTTGATAATGTGACTTTAGGTGTTTTGATTTTCGAAGGGCTCAATGTGCCTTCTTCAACCCTCCGACGTTTTATTCTTCTTGATAACGTGAATTTAGGCGTTTGATTTCGAAGGGCTCATGTGTGGCCCTTCTTCACCCCTTCAACGTTTTATTCTTCTTGATAACGTGAATTTAGGTGTTTGGATCGAAGGGGGGGCTCTGTGTGACCCTTCTTCATCCTTTGACGTTTTATTCTTCTTAATAACGGGAATTTAGGTATTTGATTTGAAGCTCAAGTAGTGCCCTTCTTCACCCTATACGACGTTTTATTCATCTTGATAACAGAATTTTAGGTGTTATTGCTTTCGAAGGGCTCATGTGTGGCCCTTCTTCACCCCTTTGACGTTTTATTCTTCTTGATAACGTGAATTTAGGTGTTTGATTTTGAAGGGCTCATGTGTGGCCCTTCTTCACCTCTTTGACGTTTTATTCTTTTTAATAACGTGAATTTAGGTGTTTGATTTCGAAGGGCTCATGTGTGTCCCTTCTTTACCCCTTCGACGTTTTATCAAGGATGTATGGCCCATATGCGGCCTATTAAAAAATGTAGATCATTGAAGCAAATCCATTTCATTAATAGTGTAGAAAGATTTACATCCTTTCAAGTATGAACACTTAGTTTGCTACACTTTGATGGGGATTTTTTGCTAACAAATGAATCTACTAAAAACTTTCAAAAGAAAAAAGGCAATTCTTAAACATAAAACTTACGCAGATTTGTTTCGTTCCATGTTCGGTAAATTACTTTGCCAGATAGCGTTTCTAGTTTATAAGCTCCATCTTAGTAGGCTTTTCTTACTCTGAAAGGCCCTTCCACGTTGGTCCCCTTTTTCCTTGAATTCAGCCTTACGTGGCATCTTGTTAAATCGAAGCACATATGTTCTTGGGCTGAATGCGATGGGCTTAACATCATGTTTGTAATAGGCCTTCTAATTTTTTTGTTTGTAGTAGTGCCTCCTTTATTGTTGCTATTTCCCTTCTTCTTCAAGAACGCAAGTCTTCTCGGTGTCGTTTTCAATTTCGCTTGGAATCGAAGTCTTGGACTCGCTTGTTACCACGCTTGTTTCTATATAGGGATTACCAGCTTCTGATTTGTAGACCAGGCCAAAAGGTTTTCCTATTCTACTGAACGTAGTGTGGTTCTATGATGCCCAAAGTACTTGTGTAATTTCATCTACCCATGCCTGGTGTGCCATTCCAAGTCTTCGTTCCCCATACCTTTGACTATTTCTTTATTCGTCACTTCTACCTGCTAAAAATTTATTTTTTGCTTGCCTGAGGGTGATAAATAGATGTGAGTGCTTAGAGAGCTCCAGGTTTTTTTTACAGAATACAGGAAACGTGCCTTCTGCGAATTGTTTCCCATTATCTGAGTATATTATCTAAGGCCTTCCAAATCTGCACACTATATGTTCCCATACGAATTTTTCCATGTGTCTGCCTGTTGTAGATATTAATGGTTTTGTTTTGACCCATTTTGTGAAGTAGTCTATAGCTACCACTAAAAACCTTGTGCCCCCCAGTGTTGTTGGTAGGGTACCTAAGATATCAATTCCCCATTGTGAGAAAGGCAAAGCTGAA
Source organism: Tanacetum coccineum (assembly GCA_026074375.1). Taxonomy (NCBI): domain Eukaryota; kingdom Viridiplantae; phylum Streptophyta; class Magnoliopsida; order Asterales; family Asteraceae; genus Tanacetum; species Tanacetum coccineum. The sequence goes on from BQNB010031244.1 coordinate 16,572, forward strand.
GTGATCGATGTCATTTCCTATTTCGGTTTTCTCGGTACTGAGGAGTAGATTTGGCATGCTTCGCACTTGTGGATTAACTCTTTTGCATCTTTATGCATTGATGGCTAGTAATACCTCAGTCTTGTTATTTTTGATACAACCAATCTAGGGCCCGAGTGTATCTTACAGGACCCTTCGTGCACTTCCTTTATGATGCTTTTGGCCTGTATTAGTCCTACGCACCTCAACCATAGTGACATGTACGACCTTCGATATAGCCTCTCTTTGATCATCCTGTATAGCGAAGCTTTGATGCACAGTTTCCTTGCCTTTTGTGGATCTTTTGGTATGATTCCTTCCTTTAGGTACTCTCGGATGGGTACCATCCAGTTATCTTCATCTTTTTTGACTATGTTAGTGATTTCTTTTTCTGCGACTGACTTGGTTTGTATGACTTCGACTAAAACTTCCTTCGCAAGCTTTGAGAAGGTCATTGATGCTAGCTCGCTAAGGGCGTCTGCTTTCTTGTTCTGTTCTCTTTTAATGTGCTCAATTGAGTAGCTGGGAAAGTTTGACAGGAGGCCCATTGTTTTTTCCAGGTACTGCTTGACTGTTTGTTGTCTGGCTTCAAAAAGTCCTTTAACTTGATTTGCTACTAGCTGAGAGTCTACAAAAATTGCTAATTCTTGTATTTGCATCTCTTTAGCTATGCGCAGCCCTGCTATGAGTGCTTTGTATTTCGCCTCGTTGTTGGTGGTTTCGAATTCAAACCTTAATGCATAAGTATATTCTTTTCCCTCTGGGTTTACTAACATCAGTCCTGCCCCCGAGCCATCAGAGCTTGAGGCTCCATCGGTGAATAGTTTCCATGTATTCTCTGGTTCTGGTTCTTTTCTTTTGGCCTCTCCGTTCTTCTCTTCTTCTTTTTTTATGGGTGATGTTTCTGCGAGGAAGTCGGCTAGTATCTGCCCTTTAATTGAGTTCATGCCCTTGAATTCTATTTCGTGTTCTCCTAATTTAATGGCCCATTTAGCTACGCGTCCTGATTTTTCTGGTTTTGCCAGGACTTGCTTTATTGGCATGTCACTGAGGACTTGTATTGGATGTGCCTGGAAATATCTTCAGAGTTTCCTTGCGGTGTACACGAGGGCAAGTATGAGTTTTTCCAGTCCGGATACTTTTGTTCTGCTTCGTGTAGTGTCCGACTTACGAAATACACAGGAGCCTGTTTCTTCCCTCTTTCTGCCATTAATACTGCACTTACGTTCCTTTTCGAGGCTGCGAGGTACACTGTTAAGGTCTCACCTTTGGTTGGTATAACCATTGTTGGCAATGACTCTAAGCATTCTTTCATTCTTCAGAAGGCTTCGTTTGCTTCTGTTATCCACTGAACCATCTTTCCACTCGTGCAGTTTTTTAGGGTTTTCATGAAAGGGAGGGCCTTCTCTACACTTATCGAGAGGAATATGTTTAAGGATGCCAACTTTTTGTCAAAGTTTTGTATTTCACTTACCATTTTAGGGTGTTGTAGGGCTGATATGGCCTTTACCTTAGAGGGGTCTGCCCTTATGCCATGCTTCGTAATAAGGTGATCGGAATATATTCCTTCTTCTACTTTGAAGGAGCATTTTCTTGGGTTGAGCTTTAGGTTAATCGCCCACAGTCTTCCAAGGGTTTCTTCAATGTCTGCTAACATCTCTTCATCGAAGTCACTTTTTATTATCATGTCGTCGGTGTTAACCTCTATATTCCTTCCTATCTGACTACCGAAGAATTTGTCTCTAAGTCTCTGATAAGTTGCCCCTGCATTTTTTAAACCGAAGGGTAGCCTTCTGTAGCAAAAAACTCCTTCTCTTGTGAAGAATGCTGTTATTTCTTCGTCCTTCTCTGCCATGGAAATCTGATGGTATCCTTTGTAGGCGTCAAGGAAACACTTCAATCGGTACTTGTAGAGGTTTTTCGCCTCCATTTTAGCTGCGGGTAAGGGATGGAGTTCTCTGGTACATGCTTTATTTATGTTTGTAAAGTCTATGCATAGCTTCCACTTCCCATCATCTTTTTTCACAATGATTGGGTTTAATACCCACGTCTGATACTTAACTTCTCGCAGAATTCCTGCTTCCACCAACTCTTCTACTTGAGTGCGGACAGCTTCATTTCTTTCTAGGGCTAGGCTTCTCTTCTTTTGTTTTACTAGTTATGTGTGATTGAACACATTCAGCTGATGTTCGGTGCTGAAAGTTTCTTCTCCAATAATTAATGTTCTCGGTACTCTTGTTATGTGGGTTGTAGTCCATGCGAAAACATTTGCGTATGCTCTTAGGAGATCTCGCAGCCGCATTTTTATCCTTGTTGGTAATTGTCTCCCTATGGTGACCTTCTGTTCTAGGTATTCGTCATCTATCACTATCTTTTCTTCTGTGTCTACGCAACTGAGGATGTCCTTCGCATCACCCTGACCGTTATTGGTTAAATTTCCTTCTTCTTCCCTTGACTTTTGTGAGTTGTGTTCTGAGAAGATGGTACCAACGCCATTAGGCATGTGAAATTTTATAGCTCCATAGACTGTGGATACTTTGATCCCCATTTCTTGCATAGCTGTTCTCCTCAGTAGTAGGTTATGTGGTGAATTTGACCTTACAATTACGAATGTAAGTATCTTCATGATCGTGAGGGGACCTTCTCCGATTGTGACTTCCAATGGTATTTCTCCTAACAGCCATGACTCTTCTCCCAAGAATTCTACGAGGGGATTATTGGAGTCCACTCAAAGAGATCTGACTGACGGTTTCAACTTTAGGAAGCAGTGTTCATATATTACTTCGCACGAGCTTCCGCTGTCCAAATATGCCTTGTTTACTTGTCTTCCTGATATGTACACCTTGATTACTAGTGGGTCTGATGAGCCCTCGTTTGGGATGGGGGGAAACGTGATTTATCCTGTCCCGTTGTCGCTCGTATGTCTCTTCTTTAGCCTGTGGTCAATTCCGCTTACCATAAGGATAGAGGTTTTTTCCAATGTGGCTTTTCTTCTTTCTTCTTTTCTCCTGACTGAGTGTTAGATGTCTTTTCTCTTTTCTTTGTCACCCCTTTTACTAGATGGGTTAGCTGTCCTGTTTTGACAGCTTCTTCTATCTGATGCTTTAGCTCTCGACATTTATTTGTTTCGTGCCTGTAGTCTTTGTGAAAATGGCAGTATGTTGTCTTGTCTTTGGACCAATTAGGCCCAGGCAGCCATGGGGACGTTCGAAGGTCTTGCCTACTCTTTCTGTGGCGAGAATCTCTCTAGGGCTTTTGACTAGATTGGATAGTAATTTGTGACTTTCCCCTTTCTAAGGGAAGGATCAGCTTCTATCCATTTGACCCTTGTTGTTGTTCTAGGAAGATTTCCTTGGTCTTTTGAAACTATCTCTTCGATCATTTGAGACGCCATTAGTGGCCACCTCTCTTGCTTCGACCCGGGTGTATGATTTTTCCATTAGGCCGTTGTAAGTGGATGGATGATCTGTAAGAAGAGGTGTTTCGACCAAACCTACTTTATCCTTTAAACCATGTTATTAAAAACTGGAGATTCATTGGTCTTCGTGCAAGCCTAAAATCTGCACGGGTATCTGTCGTTTCTGGTAATGAAGGCTCGGGTGCTTTCGTTTTCCCTCTGTTTGATGTTATGTACAGCCAGATGTGTCTTTGTAAACATCTTCTGTTGGCTAAAGTGCAATCGGAACTTTGCTTTGAGGTCCTCGTAATCAAGGATGCTACCTGTTTTCTGACTATTCCACCATATTCTGGCAGAGTCTTTGAGGGTATAGGTAAACATATGACAAGCTACTGGCATTAACTATTTCTGCATCCTTATAGCCGCTTCAAAGGAGGTGCAGGAAGTTATTGGGATCCCATTTCCCGTCATAGGAACCAATATGGGAAGGCATTTTCAATCCATCTGTGAGAGGATAGTCCTCTATCCAGCGAACGAAAGGTGTTACTGACCATAGAGGGTTTGGGAAAAGGCCCGCTGGGTTTGGTTTGGCATATGTAGGCATGTTCAGGAACACATACGTAGGCTGTGTATAAAAAGGATAGCTATTCGAAGGGATATTCGCAGGATGTAATAAGTTATTCTGAGGGAGTATGTTACTGTTTGTGAAGGTCGATGGTATGTGCCCTCCATGTAGGAGGTTGCTTCCCCATATTAGGGAGTTTCGCATCAGAGTTTGCGAAGGGAATCCTATGGGCTGTCTATTGACGAAACTCGCAGGTTGTTGATGGGGGTATACATGCATGGGCATAAATCCGTTTTGCACATTCAAGCTTGCGAGTATGAATGGTTGAGCATTATGTGATAAGAACGTACCGTTAAGAGGGAGATTCACTCCTATATTACTCGGAAGTGCCTGACCTCCATAAGCAGAAGTCAGGGAAGACTGCAAAGGTTGACCATTCTCGCTTCTCTTTATGTGGGCTGCTAACAGTGGAGGAAGGTTTACATTTTGACCTCCATTCCCTCTTGATGCTTCTTCCGAAGGCCTTCCACCTTCGTTGTTCCTTTCGACCCTGCTTTCCCCTCTGTTTTGAGTTTCCTTAAACCTCTCACATACTCTTTACATTTTTACTACGGTCCTGGGAGACGCTGGCGAAGTGGTGGAGTGGCAGACTCTGGCAGGTTCGGTCTTGGTCCATTTCATCTTTCTTCGTCGTTGTCCTCGCCTAAAAGTACTCTTAGGTTTTAGTTCGGAGATCGTTGTTGCGCATCTGCCTTCGTCAGTTCCTTAATAGGGACTCGAGAGCTTCATAGTTGGCTTCCACAAAAGCTAGGCTAATCATAAGATTAAGATTAGCTGAGGTAGAAGCACGATAGGCCAGAGGCGTGTTTTCAGGAGTAGTGGCGGCAAACATGGTGGTAGTTGTTGGTACTATCGAAAAACCAGGTGGTGGTGTTATTTCTCTTCCGCTTGTCATGCCGAAAAAGTAGGTAAGTTGTTTTGATGGTTACTGGGCTCGGTTTGAACGGGACTAATTATTGCGGTCCCACGGATTGTGCCACTGATTGTGCAAATATAGGCACGATCAGGCTTCGATGAGATCGAAGGGTCTTTTTTATGGTTGTTGAGTCGCCAAGCCTTGAGTAACCTGTGTCAACACAAATGGAAACACTACGTTAAGTGAGGCGCAAGGGGTGTCCCTGCGAATCACCTCCGGCGTGAGAGTAAGTATGTGCTTTTTGTATTGAGAAAGTATGAAAGCGTAAGTAACTATGTGTGAAAGTCTTAGCCATACCTGGAGCCTTTGCCATCTATTTATAGTTGTAGAAATGAGATGGGACGAGGCTTAGCACCAAAGCCGGTGATCGTGGGGGGTGTCCCACGATTTAAGGGGTGATTCTGGGATTGTGTACCACGATCTTTATTTTGGCGGGAAAATCCCAGTAGAGATGGAGAACATGGGTTTGACTATCTGACCTCTGCCCTAGTTTTGTCAAAGGCCCACCGCGAAGGGTGTAGGGCTTCGCGTGGTGGATTCCATACTGGTAATCATCCCAAAGATAATTTTACGCCACTCAAAACTATTCGAAGGTTATGTAGTGTATTTGGGAGAAGATCCCATTTGGGCTTCGAAAGGGAGACCTCCGAGCCGAAGGGGAGGGTACGTCATCAAATATCAACAATCTCAGAGTGAGAAAGTCAATAGAAATGAGTGTAATCTTTGTGAGTTTTGAGACAAGAGTCTTTTCGACCTTAAATGGCTGGGGAGGGTTACGCATTGCGTCACTGGGTCCATGATGACTATCTTCAATACCAGACAACAACTTAGTGTTCTAATAGCATATGTATTGACCCGGTTTCTGGCTAAGTGTATGGAGGGCTTCTTTCTTTTTACCCTTTATCCTTACATTTCTTTTTCATTCTTCAACCCCTTCAATGATTACCGATACTTCATAACTAGCACCTTATTGGGTTTGTTCCAGTGCTAAATCTTAGTCGGCATTATTCCCTTACTCACCTTTTTCTCCTTTTTTCACACCTAAGGACTTCTAATTCTAACTATTGGAAGTTCCCTGGGTAGATCCCTCTGGTTCTGGCTAGATCATGGGAAAGTATACCTATACTTAACCACCTTATTACTCCAATATAGTAAAATACAGGGTCAGTCTTTTCGTACTTCCACATTATCCATAAACCTTTTGTACAAAAAATCAACCAAGGTACTTGTGATATAAATATCAAAACATTTATACCTTGATGCTTTTCTCTTTTCTAAAATAGCTCCCCCTTCATATATGCATCAATATTCAAAAATGTTTAGCACATACGAGGGAAAAGCTACACTATAGTCAATTTTAATCACATTATAAGCCATATAGTTTAATCACATTTTCTCCCCTAATCCAAAATGTCTAATCTTTTGATATTTTGGATATCAATTGATTAAACTCTCAGGGAGAAGAATGCATCTGATTAGTTTAGCTTATTTAGGAACATTATTGCCCCCCCTCAATTTATGAGGGTATTCTTTATATAGTGTTGATATTTTGAATTTATTGAAAAATTCTTAAAAAAATTCTTACTCAAACACTATATAAGCCTATTATCATATGTCTAATCTACATATTCACAAGTGTGAAATTTATGAGTATTGACCTGAATGATATGAACAACATATGATATAATCATATGGTTCGTTGTAGCAGTTTGAGGTGTTCCCCGTAATCTCTCCCTCCAACAAACTTTTCCAGATTCCTCATCATCCTTATTTCAAACAACGTCTGATCGATCTTCTTCATCATGATCCGAGACCTCTTTCTGTCTAAGTTACTCCATCGGCGTTTTAGCAGGTAATCCATCCTCATGCTTGAGGTAATATCATGAAGAACTGCTCTGACAGATGTTAGCATGCCATCACTGAACTTGTAAAGTTCATCAGTTCGCATCAGTTTGTTTCTGTTGTGCTTGTCTACATAGATGATGCCTGGAGGATTTTTGTAAGCCGTGTATGGGGTCATGTTGGAGATATCAGACCGGAATGTCTCTGGTCTTGTGATGTTGAGCTTCTTATGGTAGCTTTTGACTCCCAGTTGAAGATCTTCTACTCGTATAAGTACGATACGTCTGGTATACATTCGTAATGCCACACCAAAGTTAGGAGGAACATCAAGTGCCAGATTGGAGAGTTTCTTTTATACTAAGAGCAGCAACATGTCTTTAACATTTTGTAAGTAAAGTCTTAAGAAGTCGCCTTCCCTAAACTTATATAATTAATGGTCCTGTCTCTAGACTTCAATCTCTTCCAAATACCCGTAGGTATACCACTTCATAACTTTAACATGGGTTACTGCTATGATCCGTTTTGTGGAGTACACATCATGGTTGGAAACCCTGTTGCTAGCGTACCCATAGAAGCTTTGTCTTTTAGGGCCTCAGTGTAAGACTCCCCAGACAGCAAACTTGTCATAGGATACCTTAGCTGGACTCCATAATGATGGAACCATATCTTTAATCTATGAAATATCATAATTAGCAGCCTTGGTCTTTATTGTAGAAGTCGTGTAAGTCCTGCTTGAGCATCCACCTTTAAGATACTTGAGCTCATTGTTGATGAAGTAGTTTACAGGAACTACTTGACGACCTCGGTAGTCTTCAACTAATGGTAAAGGCTTGCTAAGATCAAGTGGGTATTCCTGGCCTTCAGGGTTGTTCCAATCAAGTCGATCAGCTGTTGCTTTGAAACATTCTTTAAAATGATACTCTAGTTCCGTACGACTCTTGCAGGTACCCTTGAGTAGGTTGAATGCCGATCTAACCAGAACCTCTTGAGTCAGATTTGTAATGTTAAGCCAATTAATTACAATTGCATAGAAGTCGATTAGAGTATCCATGAGCTCATCGAATGAAGTACGAGGTTTATCTGTATGAGTAGTGTCACTTATCCCAGTTTATGGTGGTCTGAAGTCAACATGTTTACTCTTATTTCACTCAGGATCAGGAGTTTGAGGTCTTTTAGGTTGCTTAAACTAAGTATCCCTTGAAGCAGCCTCGACAGCGGGTTGATCATCATTGTTACCCGTGTCAAACTCTTGATTCGACTGCGCTCCCGAGTCATCAACAGTATGACTTGGCTCCTCTGCATGGGCAGACTTGCCAAATGACATATGTTGAGAGTGGGAGGTGCCTTTTGAAGAGCTTGATGACTTAGAATCCTTGGAATTCGGATCTTTAGAAGATTCAGCATCTTTACTCGATTTCCTTCTTTTTGTCCCTCGGTCTTATCCAACGGAGGGGTCTTCTTCCTTGTCTTTGTCTTCTCGGTCTCTCTTTAAAGAATATGACTTGCCATATGATTCGAAGAGATCCTTATCAAGCTTGTAAGATTTAGCAAGACTATCATAGAGATCTCTATGTTCTAGAGCACCTCGATATGATTTACTATGCTACATCTTGTCAAGAAGTATCTTCTTCAATTCAAATTCAGTAAGTGATGCAACTACTTCATATGTGGACTATGGTTGAGAGGAAGATTTTGCCAAGACAACATTCTCAAATGATTCAGCAACGGTGCATTGAATCATAGGAGTGACGAAATCAGGTAGGATCGTAGGATGTTGACTCTTGATTTCTTCTTGGGTGACATCTTTAATTGATTTATCAATGATATCAATAAATCTATCATGCTCAGCTTTAGCTTCCTTTTCAAATTCTGCTGTGTAGGATTGGAGAGCTGTTTGAACTACATATCTAATTCTTGTAGTAAGATTATCATCTACTATTGCAGAAATATATGACTTGATCTGGTCGAGGAGTTTTGCATACTTGTCATCTTGTTTGAATTGAGAAACATCTTTTTCTAAGGAAGAGACTCTTTCGTTGAATCTGAACACGGATGCAAAATCAAGAAGATCAGGAACTGATGTTGTTGCTTCAGTTTTTTGGTGAGGTAGTTGGTGTTGCTTGTTGTTGAGGAGGATAGAAGAAAGGAGGTGGTGGAGGAATTGTTATGGTAGTAGCAGACGTAATTTTAGGGATTACTATTATTGGAACAGTGTACAGAGAAGATGTCTGACTGCTTGTTTCTTCCTGACGAACGGTGGTGTCCATCAAGGAAGCAATCACATCGTCCGCAGGAGAAATGGTCTTAAAGTTAAGGAGCTTATATGTAAAGTTTGAAGAGACAGAAGAGCTTTACATTGTGACCTTCAGTCTTCTGTGTGTCATTGACACTTTAAGTATCACAATGATCCGCCCTTTTCTTGCTCATACGATCTTTCTTAAGTAGCATCCTTCTGACTTGCATCAATCATCTCTTCATCTCTTATCCCTTCTTCTTCATCCACTACACCTTCTAAATTTACGTTTACATCTCCATACAGTTCCTCATACGTTTCTTCTTCATCCACATTTTCTTGTTCATTATCAGAACATTCATTCTTTTCTAGAGTACGTACCATAGCCTCTTCCATCTTGTTACTATTCTTTATCTTCATCAACTTCAGGTAAGATTAATATCTTCCTCTTTCATCAAACTTAGTTTGTTCATCATCTTCATCATTATCACCAACATTCTCACTGTCATCATCATTATCATCATCATCATTCTCCTCTTCATCTCCACTATCTTCCAATACTCGGTCTCACTAATTATATTGATACTTTGAGTACATCAAGAACCCCTGGTTTAATACCAGTTCCTTCATCTTTACTAATCTTCTTGCTTTAAGCTCATCAGGAACCCTTGATTTAAAATTAGTTCCATCACCTGAGCCACTTGGATGCGAAATGTGAGTATCCTTCTTGCTTCTAAGGAGAACTTCTTTGAGTTGTTCTTCCTCAGTTAACGCAACTTTAGAAAGCACATACAAACCTTTGCCTCTAGTCTTCTTAGATGGTGCCTTCTCTTAGGTGTGTCGGCATAACATCAAGATGCTCTATGAGAACACCACTATTTTCCTTGAAGACGTTTTTGGACCGTTTCAGCTTTCTTAGCACGTTTCTTGGTAGGTTCTTTGGATGAGATAGGGACCGTCTTCTGTTTAGGAGAAGAAGGTGTCTTGAACTATATTTCTTTCTTGGGAATAGCTTCACCAGTAGCAAATGAAAGATACATCTGGTATTCATCAGAGGTTTGGATATCTTGATCAATGATCTCAACAAGAATTAGTGCCCCATAAATCTGATGATCCAAGGTCCATGGAAACATAACTTTAGTGTCCCCTACAAAACTATCATCATGGAATTGTGTAAAAGATTGGACCTGTCCTCATTGAGATTGTCTTATCTTATGGAGATGGGAGTAACTGATGATACGCTTGGTGAATCTGGGGTAAGGCATATGCTCTTTGTGATAGGGACTAGAATCTCTGTTGTCAGCTTAGAAACATGAAGGCTCCTCCTATAAATAGTAGGAGCCACAAAATCCACATCCAACTTGTGAATATTACCCATAAGATTTGAACTCTTAAAGCATCCGAAGTTTGTCAAGTCCCCGTTGACTTCCCAGAGATGCACCAAGTGATGCGGTAGCATACCAAAAGGTTCTCCAGGTTGGTGCATCAGATCAGTAAGGGTTGGTGAATCTGATCAGTAAAGATCTTAGACATCTTATCACACTGGCCTGAGTACCCAAGATCCTTGATGAATTGAACCAATTCGTCATCGTCTGAGGGAGGTTCAACAAAGTCTTTATTAGGAAGTCTGGGACTTATTTAAAGAATCTCACGGAATACTTCAGTGTCAACTTTGAACTTCTTCTTATCCAGACTGAAGTGATAAGCATATGTATCTTTGACCTTTTTGATGGTGTTCTAGAACTGATTCTGGAACCTCAGCAGTCATTTGGAATGCAAGATAGCATGGAGAAAGCTTCAGAACATCTAGAGTAACTTGAAGTGTGGGTTCTATTTGCCTCTTGGTGAATTCAATCCTTGAGTTGCACTTCTTAATCTTGAGCCTTTTCTCAGGAGCAACCAATGCATTATCGAGAGCAACTTGTTATGCGGCGAGCGGATTCATGTTTCTGCTAAGAAAGTTCCAATGCAGTTCATATACAAGCAGATTCATATATCACATATTGACCGATTTTACTCATGGGGATTGTCTTTTAGAGAAACAATTTATAGGCATTTATAAGGCATTTATAAGGCAAACTTAACACATTTTATCAGGCATTCACACAAATCTCAAGATGAAGGACCATAATCAGAAAGCTAACATATATGGTCAACAAACTAATTAATGGACATACAAGGTCAATAAGGCACAATACATGAAACATAGAGAATACTTATCCTAAAATAAGTTATCTAGTGAAAACATTTAGGGAAAAATCACTCTTTAAGTTTTATTGTATAAATCGCCCTATACCTTTTATGTATAAATCGCCCTATATATTTCTTATCTCTTAGATTTCATTTTCTGGGCAGTTTTAACACATAATATATGATCTAAAACAGGTATATTACTCATCTTAGCAGTCATAACATGAATTAACCACAAAAATTTCCAGTTTGGCATGAGACAAGTAAGAGCGAAACACTTTTATTCATACTTACACAATCGTTGTATAAACCATGAATTTTATTACTCTAAGACATTTGTGAAGATCGTTTAAGCCCATTTATGATATGTTTTACAGATAATATAAGTACACAACGGAATATAAAGAACAATATATTATCAAACAAGGTTTTTCTTCATTATCATTCCATACAAGCCCTAATTCTAGATGATCAATTCTAGAACAGTTACTCTAACTAGTAACAGGATTAATGAAACATTGATCTTGAGGCTACAACACTCATTCTAGGCATTTACAATGAACCACATGCCTAGAACACACACACACTTTTACTAGTCGACTACATTTTTATGTGCACACTTAATAACATGCCTGTGAATCTCTTTATATAGAGAGATTTCAAGGCTTACAAAGGAAGATAAGAACGAAATAATATAATATTTAAACATTTTAAGAAATATCTCTTTATCTTTAACTTCTTAAGGAGATCTTTCCAGAATCTGCAATTCTCCACCGAGCCTTGTAGAATTCTTTAACGATGATTTTAGTCCTTTTGTTTCATTCTATTTATTCATTTTGTCTCACAAAACAAAATCCCAACAATCGTCCCCTATTTGATGATGACAAAACAAAAACAAAGCGTGTACAAACTTTTATGCATAAAGCCAAAGCTTCCCTTTGAAGTTGATATGTACCACTCCTTGAATGAAACAAAACTTCTCCTTAAGTAGAATTTCCTTTGTACCATGCCACAACAGGATCTATTAATTGCAACATGGTTTAATATTTCTTCCCCTTTTTTGTCATAATCCAAATATGGGAGCATATGAATATAACAACTTGATCTTGACCACTACAAGCCAATATACACATCTAATCCAAGCCTTCTAACTCCTTAAATTACCCCACCCATTACGCACTAATAAAAATAAATGAACTTGAGTAGAAGAAACTCACACTAGCAGATCATAATATGACTAGCAAGTAAGTAAAAACCTCACCTCAATGCAACTTGGTAAAATGTTAAACATTTTAACAATAAGCTTCCCCTGAAACCCATATGTTAACCATTTCGTGAATCTTCAATTCTATAGCTCTATGAAATGATTACTAAAGAAGAAACCTAAGTATAAACTAACTTGATGTTTGAAGTAGACAACAAACTTGTATCTATTCTTGTACTATACCATGTGACTTCGAACTTATAAATAAATCTGTGAAATATAAGTAGATCGCAACCTCTTGACAAAATCCTCATATTCTATGAGACACATAACCAAAGTGATAGCAAATGTAAGCATTGAGCACCATAAGAGAAATCTCACGCTTTTGCTAGATTTTGACAAGTCTTCGTCACATCGTTTCTAAGCACGAACAAGTTACCTTCAAAGTGTAACACCCACTTTAAGATATGATAAGAACACAAACCTGTGAAACTCCACTTCAACTCCAAATAAGTGATAATTAACCTTCTTCGTAACCACACATTCAATAGATCCAAAAATACGAGCCAACATTAAAACATTTAAGAACATTTAAACCAACCTAAAACCAAAACACTCCTGTGTGTGTTGTCTGATATCTCACTAAATGAGAAACAAAATTCTTCTATGTCCGATATCTTATAACTCTAACAGTATAAACTATTTTCCAATAGAGTTCCAATAGATGTATTAAAAATTACTCGAACAGTATTAACCACAAGGCTAGCAGTACTAAACATGTATATTGAGCAGTACTAAAATTTCTTTAACAGTACTAACTCATGTTCAATCCAAAGTAGTTGTAACTACTAAAAAGTAACAGTACTAACCCTCGTTGAACCTTGTATTATTATACGGACAACAACATCGACGAGTGAATTCAACATAAACACGTTCTTGGATGAGCAGCACAAACTTTTACTCATCAATCCATCTTGGCAGCAGTAAGTTATAATACCAGGCAGTAGTAATGAACACGAGCAATACTAATATAGTAAGAGCAGTATTAATATGAATTCACACTTCAAACAGTAGTAATCACACCTTAACTTGTAGATCCTAGTTCAAGAGCCACGAGGCTAGAGGAACTAATGTCGAATGCAATTAGGGTTTGTGTGAACCCTAAATCTTGTAAACGATTTAACATCTGCTGTTTCTAGTAACCTTCTTGACACGAAACCTTAAAGAACCTTGTGGCATCTTTAGTTTGAAAAACACTCCATATATGACCTGCTGCTGCTTCTTGTGCCTTCTGCTCTTTCTTCGTATGAATTCATTCCCAAAACCCATGATCCCCGTATAATGTATCCAATTACATGAAAGCTTGAATCATGGAACCAAAAACCATTCATATGGTTTTACCGAATTAGGGTTTTCTCAAAAACCCTAGTTTTTCACCGAATTCAATAATTATTGAAAAAGAAAGACCGAATTAGATTTAAAGAAAACCCTTAATAGTAACAATGATTTATAATCATATTGCATACCAATTAAGGTAGAGAGAACGATTATACGCACTGTTATATCAATTAAACTTCAAAACCCCATAAAACTTTTACCACAAATCGATTTCTTGAAAATTAGGGTTTTTAGGGTTTCTTCAAAAACCTTGTAGATCCTAGATCATGAGCCACGAGGCTCTGACACCAATTGTGGAAACCAATGATCGTTTAAGCTCAAGATTTGTTAGATATTTTATATCTAGGATTAACAAAGAATATAGATACAATGCAACGGAATATAATAAACATGATTCAATGTTATTTAAACAAGGTTTTATTACCATACGTTTCCATCAAGCCCCAATTCTAGATGATTAATTCTAGAACGGTTACAATCTAACAAGGATCAAAGATCCTTGGGGCTAAACACAACTTCTAGGCGTCTACTTAGAGAACTCACGCCTAGAACTCACACACACCTTTACAAGACGTCTACATATTTTCTGTGCACCCAAAACTATGTGTCTATGATCTCTTTATATAGGGAGAGATCAAGACTTACAAAGGAAGATAAGCATTAGACAAGTAAATCTTTTAAATATTTAGAGAATATCTTTTGTTATCTTTATCTTCTTAAGGAGATCTTCTAGAATCTACATATTCTCCACCAGCTTTTAGAATTCTTTAATGACGCTTTTAGTCCTTTTGTTTCATTCTTTTATTTATTTTGTCTCATCAAATCTAGAATCCCAACACTTGTGTTCAAAAGGTTGTCTCTTTTCTTCTTTTAATCGTAGCGATAAGTTCTTTCAAAATATGGTATAAGTATGTAAAAGTTATTGCCGAATCTCGGACCAGTATCATACCTTATATCCAATAGTGGGTGATTCAAAAATTGATGGCGGTAGAAGCTTCCTACTACATCAAACTATTTATCAAATTTTCATTAAATATCAAAAATCAAACAGATAAATATCATTATTATTTCAGCTGAAATAATGATAAATACTTACAGTGAAGGCTCAAAGTCCCTTTTAACTGCATCATGACCATCACTCTTATGATTCTTCATTTATTATAGGGGGGGTACAGAATGGACGATCCGAGGGAACCAGGGAATCCACATAGACACATCTCAAAACGGGGATGAATAACTGCATTAGGGGGGCGACCCAAGTTAAATCTTCTTTACATATATTTAGGGGAAGGCATTCTTTTGTTATCTTTGTATTTTCTTATTTAAAGGGAGGATCTTCTAGACATATCTAAATATTCATTCCCACCAAGCTTTTTAGTCTAATATTCTTTTTATGACCGCCTTTTAGTCCTTTTGTTTCATTCTTATTATATTTATTTTTGTTTCTCATCAAATCTAGATATCCCAAAAATAAACACCTATATTGTGTTCAAAAAAAGGTTTGTTCTTTTTTTCTTTTTTAATCGTCGCTATAAGTTTCTTTCAAAATTTGGGCTATTAAGTATTTAAAAAGGTTATTGCCGGAAAATCTCGGGACCAGTATCATGAACCCTTTATAATCCAATAGTGGGTGATTTCAAAAATTGAATTGGCGGGTAGGTAATTGGTAGGATGGTAGAAGCTTGCCTAACCTTACATCAATATATTTATCATAATTTTTCATTAAATTTCAATTAAATCCCCAATAACAGATAAATTAATTTCATGATTATTTCAGGGCTGAAAATTAATTGATAAATACTTACAGTGAAAGGATCAATGGGGTTCCCTTTTCTAATACGGATCATGGGGCACATCAATCTTCTTCACCAAATTTAAGGTCGGACCCTTACGTTAAAAAAAGGTTCATCAACGCAGGGGCCATGGGGCCGTTTTACTTATTTAAAGTTGTGGAAAAAAATAAATTAAAACCATAACTTGCAGGATGGTCAAAAAAAACAAAAACATAGAAAATCAAATTTAACGGTCTATAAGGTCTGCCTAGTCTTAAAACCAAAAGTATGAGGTGTGTTTGTTTAAAAGGTTTATTTCCTTATAAGATTTATTAAAAGTGGAAAAGGTCCAATGGTTTAGGTTAAACCCATTAAAGGAAAAAAAAAACCTCACCCAATTCAAACTCCGAAAACTATGGGGATTGGGCAACTTTCCCCCACGACACAACAAAATTGTTAAAAGCTTTTTATATACCTTCTTGCTCCAATAGGGTAACAAACCATATTATGCCAAGTTGGACTTTTTTGGGGGGGGGGGGGGGGGGGGGGGGGGGGGGGCGGGGAGGGGCGGGGGGGGGGGGGGGGTGGGGGGGGGGGGGGGGGGGGGGGGGGGGGGGGGGGGGGGGGGAGGGGACTAACAATTGTTGATTTGCAATTAAAACAAATTCTTTTTAAAGAGTGAAGTATGTCCTTGTTGAAGGTAATGAAATACACATTTAACGTGCTCAATCTCTTTTGCAAAGGGGAATTTTTACCTACGGTGAAAACTAGATATTCCTATTTTTTTGACTAAAATAATGGACTAAAAACCTTGTTTAAAAAAATAACATTTCCCATTAGAAAAAACAAAATTTAGAAAGCTAAAATACCATATTTCATAAATCATAAACAAAAAATAAATAGGCCTAGGCACCAGATGGATCATTAGCAAAAAACACCTCTTTTTAAAGTTGGGGGAATGTAAATCACCAATTTTATGAACTGAGATAATCAAATTTAGGAAAAAGGAGGGGAGTTAATTAAACCACTTTACCCTTTCAGTACCAGCATGTTTAAGAAAAAACCTGGCAAAAAGATTATCCAAACAATGAAATTAACAAAAAAACCCCCAAATTATGAAACAGTTAAAATCATTATTTTTCAAAATCAAAAAAATTAAATTAAAAATCCAAAAAACTCCTGCAAAAAGTAAAAGCCAATCTACAAAAAAATTATTCTTAACAAAACAATATTAAAACAAAAAAACCTTAATTTTTTCTCCACAATTTAAACAACCCTTAATTTTAAAATAAAACAAGAAATTAAATCAAGGGGCTTAATTTTTACTTCATGTTAAAATCTTGGTCTTCTTAGGGTTTATTAGAAATGTGGGAACACGGCTTGCATCCCAAAATAACTCCAAAAGAGGGGTTTTAATTTCGAAAAAAAGGATTAATTTAGTATTCCTTGTGGTATTCTAATGTAGTTGTTAACTGGACGCAGGGGGTATTCGAAATTGGGGGAACGGAATTGTTGGAGGTTCATTACCTCCCCCCCCCCCCCCCCCCCCCCCCCCCCCCCCCCCCCCCCCCCCCCACCCCAACAAACCAAATCTTGGTTTTTTTGCATTATTCAATTACTTGGCCCATTTAAGAGCTTGTGGAAAAAATTTAAAATTTCTTTATAATTTATTATAAGATTAAAATCTTGGAAAATAATCTTAAAATAACACGTTTAATATGGCGTTTAATTTAATCGTCAAACTTTTTTAAAAACGCCCCACACACTTTATCAATAATTTTATTCGCAATAAAAATTATTGTTTTTTGTTATGCGCGAATAAAAACTACCGTCTAAGTTAAAAATTAATAAAAAGTCAAGACACTAAAAACCACAAACCTAATACCTTTTACTCTCATTTTCCATACTATTTTTATGGGTAAACTACAAATTTCGTCCCTAAGTTTCATTTTTCACATTGGGGCCACCCCCTAAAACAAATTCTATTAGGGGGAAAAATAATTTCCCTTTAAAAAATTGGGGACTTTTTATTACACATTCCCACTTAAACACCTTAATTTTGTTCCGATAATTCTTTAGCCCAAAAAAGGGCTGTGAAATTTACCATATTATTCCCCCCCACTCGTTCTTCTTAAAACCTTGTAGGGTTTTTCATTTGGGGTATTGGGAGCGGTACTATATCATAAGTGTTCCCAGGACTATAAAATTCCTTTTTCAAATTGATAGAAAAATACCAAAACTTGCTTTATTCACAGATTATTTTTAAACTCTGTAAACTTTGGGAATTATTAAATTATCACAAAAAAAACTCTAGCATAGATTTGGTAAATTCTTTGTTAGGAGAATCATACCAATTTAGGGGACTTTGGGGAAAAAACCCAAACTTTACATGATTTTTTCAATACTTAGGAAAGTTTGTTTTAATCCCTCTACCAAACCATCATTAGCCCACAAAAATATCTTTGCGGCGGCACCCATTGTAAACCATACAAAAAAAAGCAAAAATTTATTCGGGATATGTGTGTTAATTTTGCCACTATACTTAAAGGAAACTTAATTTAAAAAATAAACAGTCTTTGGCGTTATATAACGGCGGGACATTGGGGGATGTGTTGTTATATTCCTTTAAATGTATGCCATATATCTTCACGCTGTGACATTGGAATGGACTTCATATGCACAAGAATATTAATACACAGGGGGGCGGAAGCAAGGGAGGATTTTTTTAGTTAAAGGGGGGGTCGGGGTTCATGGTTAACGGGAAAAAGGTTTATAGTGTAAAAGGAGGGGGGCATCATCTAAAACAAGTTTTTAGAAAAAATGGATCTTGTGTAGTAAAAAATAATATGGATAGTTGGTTTTGGATTAGGGGGTGCTTCAGCACCCCATAAGGTCACTAATTACTAGCTTCGCCACCTGGACTAACATCTTAAGAAATCCAATAAAAAACCCACTTTTTTTTTTACTTTATTTGTTAAGGGGGATCAACTGGGGGATCCATCCGAGTAGGGTAAAACCTAAAGGGGGGAAGAGTAATATGGGCAATCTATATTCAAGATCAAAAAAAACTCTAACGATCCCAGGGGAAATAGCATCAGAATATCATAGATTCTTAAACCTGCACCAACAACGATAATAAACTGTAAAGTAGTGTCGTTGCACAAGGAGGAACCCCTGTCCTTTAAGGACTTTACGTGCTCTATTCGCTGAGAGCCTTCAATCGTAAAACCTTCAGGATTTGATGCAGACACAACATTGCACATTGGCAGCGATCCAAAGCAACGGAGTCTCATTGGTGGTAGACAAAAAACCATAAGAGAGTAGCCAATCACTATTGGGTGAGAGAGGAACATCATGGTGTTTCGTGTGTGTTTTCATGTGCCTTTTTGGTGAGTATATAACGATCACCAATGACAACCATCCAAACCCTTTTAATAGCCAATTAAGAACAAGTAGGTTTAGATCATGGTTAAAGTGATCATTTTAAACCATGATCATATTCCTAAAAGTAAGCAACATGGATGATGGTTAAGCATTAGAGTATTACTTACCAAGGCAACCATGGGCTTTTATCACACAAATAATATGATCATGCTATTATGAACCAACTTTGTTCAAAATTAAAGCACCTACTTAGATCTCGACCATACCTCTTAAACTTTTGAGTTGGGTTTGCATTAAGTATAAACACTTATAAACTAATTAAAACTTCCAACCTCAGAAAAATTCCCACAGGATGTGCATATAGTGTGTGTCTTGAACCATAGATATTAGGAATTCACATGCAAAATATAATAAATTATTATGATAACAAATATTCCTTAACTTTTCCTGTTAAGAGTTCTATTTGGCCTTTTAGACATAATAACATCCAAACGAAAATGTTTTATTATCAAGACCTTGACGTGACAATAACAAAGACAAAGTGAATAATATTCCAACATTCATAGTCTCAAAAGTCTTGAAGATTAGTGTATTTAGGAGGTGTATGGGATTGCTTATCAAAACAGCTTATGTAGGATTGCTTATTAAAACTGCTAATCTGCAGCAACAAATAAGCTAATTTGAGAATGTTCGAGATTGCTTATCTGGCTCATTACATATCTTATATGTGAGCAAAATAAGTTGTTTTGGATAACCAGATTGAAAATGCTTATATATGGTGTTCTTGATTACATACCTAAAAGGCAACCCCTATACCCAAGCACTCTCTTAATAACTGCTTATCTACTTTTTTTAACATGATAAATAAGTACTTAACAATAAGCAAATCAACTCAAAATAAGCAACCAATAAGTAGACTAACAACCTTGATATAATCTATAGTTGCATGCAATTTGCAAAGGTTCTTGGAAATGAGACTGGCCTAATTGAGAT
>BQNB010031244.1:43424-54151 GCA_026074375.1 Tanacetum coccineum
GTTTCTATAAATAGCAGGTTTCTATAAATAGTAAGGTTTACATAAATAATATCAAAATGACATTTTCTACCCCCCAACTTATTTTTCTCAGATCATAACAAATATAATAACATGCTCAAATCAGCCCCAAAGTTTCAGAAATTACAAAACACCCCCTTATACTTTTAAAACACAATCGGGTAACCAATATATGCACAAAACCCTAATTAAAATTTCCCCCAATAATTACATAATTTTTATACATTCATTAGCATGTATTGGACCTGGGAAAAATATAAAAACCCTAACCCTAATTCGTTTTTCAATTATTTCTTCCTTTTTCTCTTTATTTCACAATTCGGCAAAACCATGAAATCCCAAATAATTATTTCGAGTTCCTCTAAAAATTATTTAGCATTTTATCTGACTTATACATGATATATACAAGCTGAGAAAAATATAAAATCGTTGGTAATAATTATTTAAATGCCGATTTCATTTCTTGCTAAAAATTAGGGTTTAGAACATGATTAACCTAAATCGACCCCTAGATCATGCATAATAATTTTTCTCATGAACATACTGAATTAACATGATGAAACTTGAGTTATAAAAATACCTTTGACAATTGTTGATGATTTTATGAATTTATGAAGGATTTTCGAGTCAATTGAGTACCATAAATCAAACCACACCTTAACCCAATGAACCAGCAATTTTCCTAGCTTCCCTTGATCTCCAAGAACCCTAGAAAAATCGTTCCTTGCTGGAGAAAATTTTGGATGCCTCCTCTTTTGATTTTTCTTTGTGCCGATTTAGTGTTTTTAGGGTTTTGCAAAATGAAATTGATAAGATAAATATAGGAGACCTATATTCTAATAAGTGGCCGAAATTTTTGATGTTTTAAAAAATAGAAATCAGATTTTATGGATTATCAAATTTATTTTGCTATTATCTTTACTTATTTACTTTAATTATTAATTATAATACATATATAATTAATGTAATAAATTGGCATACATAATATATATACATAAGTATTTATTTTTCTTGTATAACATAATGTATTTTATTCTTACATAAATTTCATAATTGTTACTTGTTGCATTTTCATAATTTATAGCATTAAAATGAATTTATTTAAGCTTTTATACATTTTTCTTTCATTAGGGGCATTTTGATCATTTTACTCTTATGGAGATTTTTAGGTTTTACACTTATCCTTATTTTTACAAATAATATGCCTAATTCATATCTAATTAAAAAAAAATTAGCCTTATCCATTTTTTATGAAATTATTAGTTACATGACCTGCACACATAATCCTTGTTTAGATATTGTGAGGACTTAGCCTTATCCGTTTCTCAATTTTTACCTAAATTCTACAAAAATATGAGTGTGCCGGTGACTGTAGTAGACTTTAGAACTTGGCTTGATATATCTATTCGAGACCACAATTATAAGCACTATTTTTAATAGATGGAGTGACATTTTTAAAATGTCAAATTTCTAAGATTACACCAACAAGCCTATACATATTGTGATTTTAACTAACTACACTGGTTAGTTAACCCCCGTATAAAACCTTTGTTTACTCTCATTTTTAGAGTAAGATACCCCTAGAAAAACATGCTGAGCCATTCCTTTATTTTTTTACACCAAAATTTTGTTTTGTTACACCTTTACACTTTAGCTTACCCTATTAAATTAAGTCCTTAATCGGTTGCTAGTTGCTTTTGGGTAAAGTATTGTATTTCATATCACAATGCATATTTTTTATCTATGGTTATGTCGGGAAATTGCACAATGCAATTGGGTACGTGTGTGAATTTTATATCTATGGTTAGGTCGGGAAATTGCACAATGCAATTAGGAAAGTGAAAGTAGTGTATCTTAGTGCTCGTGTAGTTACTACTTTCACTAGTATGATCGGATATTAATTATTCAGATTTATCATGTTCGTGAAGTGGTGAAAAATACACCTTTATTTAGTTTATTAGTTTATGTTTGAAAAAAATTGAAAAAATAGGAAAATACAAAAAAGAGAGAGTGAGAAAAAAAGTGAGATTTGTAAGATAATTGGTTCGTCTAAGCTTAACCGATATTATTATTTGATGATCGATTATTCGTTGGTACGTGTTATAAACCAACAATGTAAAGTTTTGTTGTATATTATTTCTAGTTGGTCGCAATTTTAAACCAACAATGTATTTTCATATATATAAAGTGGTAGATATCGCCACTAATGTTGTATAGTATGTATATTATAGATGATTGGGAGTTGGATGTTACGGGAACACCAACTAAGGTTGTTTTCATGAAAAGAATGAGTTGTCAACTTTATGTCTTTATATGGGTATGGTCAAGAAGTAACTAGCAACACTGTTCCTTATTTGTTTTAGAAACATTGTTCCTTATTTGTTTGGACTTAATTATTTGTTATTGTTTTTCGTGATTTACACAATAATTGTATATTTCCAAACCTAATTTCATTAAACTTCGGTATTACTCGAATGGAGGATTTCGACGCAATCACATGTATCTATTCCCATACAAGCAAATATAGATGTGTATGTGTGATTTTGTACCCGCACTTGTTGTGTTTTATATTGGTAAAGGATTAGAAGATTCCATACCCTATATTTTTCTTATCCTAACTTTGGTTTTATTCGAAGAGGGATATGAGCAATTATGTATGTTTTTTCATCGTTATGGATGTCTATTATATGAGATTTTGTCGGCCTTGTTGGTTTACTACTATTGGTGAATATTACTAATCCTATTATTTAGCTTATTCAAGTTAAGGATCGAGCAATCACATATGTCTCATCCATTGTTATGGATATGTATGTGTGGTTTTTGTCACATTTTCTAGAATATTGGTATTGACAGAGATTGGAATGAAAGTTCAACCCTTAAACGTTAAACCCAATTTACCTTTTTAAACTTGTCACTCCTTAGCTTTAGTGGTATAGATGTGTATCCTTTTCATGCTTATATAGAAACTCGTTCTATGAGCGATGCAATTGAAGGAATTAGTTAATTGTTACCCATTGATTAGGATTTCTTACGCAGTAGAGTATCCAGACTTTGGACGAGACTAAAAGCCTATTGCCTGACTTTGAAGAAGACGCCGTATCCACATTCATACGATACGCTCTTTATATACTAAATTTTCTCATTACGAAGAACAAACCAATGGTTTTATACATAATACGCACAATATCCGCATTAGAAGATCTATTGGTGTATCAAAGCTGCCCTAACTTCACAAAGACTCCTTGACAGAGGAAGACTCAAAGACGCCGTATCCAGAAGCTTTTCTTATGTAGTATTGTAGAGGCGGTTGATGTAATATTCTGGAATATTATATATCGGGGAGCCTACGCTCTAAATTCCCAATACGCCGTATCCTAGCTAGGCCAATAGAATATATCGGTATTCGACCTTTATCTCCAGACCTATAAGATACATAAAACCCTTACTGTAGTTTTATGCATGCTTTAAGCCACCCCAACCCACAACCCTACCCCCCCCCCCCCCCCCCCCCCCCCCGCCACCCACCACCCCCCACCACCCCCCACAAAGTCCTAGCACCCCACCCCCAAACCCCCCCCACCAACCTCTCCAAACCCCCCCCCCTCAATTGGTGTCCCCCCCCCCACAACCCCAGGACCCCCCACCCAACCACCCCTCACCCCCCCCCCCCACCCCCGCCCGACCACCCCCCCCCCCCCCCCCCCCCCCGCCCCAACCACCCCGACCCCCAATCGCCACCCAACAACCTCCCCCCCCACCCCCCCAACCCCCCACCCACCCCCCCCTCCTCCCCACCACAACCCCCCCCCCCAAATCCACACCCCCCCCCCCCCCCCCACTCCCCCCCCAACCCACTCCCGAACCTACACCCACACCCCCCCCACCTCTCCCCCCACCCCCCCCCCCCTCACCCCACACCCCCCTCCCCTCACCCACCCTCCCCCACCCCCCCCCCCCCACAAACCCCCTCCCCCCCCCCCCCCCCTCCCCCCCCGCCCCCCCTCCCCCACTCCCCCCCTCCCTCCCACCCCTCCCCCCTCCCCCAGCCCCAACCCCCCCCACCCCCACCCCCCCCCCCACCCCCCCCCACCCCCCCCCCCCCCCCCCCCCCCCCCCCCCCCCCCCCCCCCCCCCCCCCCCCCACCCCCCCCCCCCCCACCCCAACCCCCCCAACCCCCCCCCCCCCCCCCCCCCCCCCCCCCCCCCCCCCCCCCCCAACCTCCCTCCAATCCCCCCACTCCCCCCCCCCCCCCCCCCCCCCTACCCCCCCCCGCCCCCCCATACCCCGCACCCCCTCCCCCCCCCCCCCCCCTCCCCCTCCCCCCCCGCCCCCCCCCCCCCCCCCACCCCACTCACCACACAAACCCCCCCCCTCCCCCCACACACCCACCCCTCACCACCCCCCCAACCCCACACTCCCAGCCCCCACCCTCCCACCCCTCCCCCCCGCCGCCCCCCCCCCCACCAACACCAACCCCCCCCTCCACCACCCACCCACCCCCAATCCCACACCCTCAATCCCCCCCCCGCCCCCCCCCTTTCCACAACTACCCCCTCACACCCCTCCCCTTCCCCCCCCCCATAGTTTATGCCCCCCCCCACCCCACCCCTCACCCCCCCCCACCCCCCCCACCCCCCACCACAACCCAACAACCCTCCCCCACCCCCCCCCCCCCCCCCCCCCCCCCCCCCCCCCCCCCTCCCCCCCCCCCCCCCCCTCACACCCCCCACCACCCCACACAATACCCAAAAACCCCCCCCCCCCCCACCCACCCCCCCCCCCCACCAAAGCACCAACCCTCCCCCCACTCCCCCCCACCACCCCCGCCCCCCCACCCCCCACCCCGCGCCCCCCCCCCTCAACCCCCCCCCACCCCCCCCCCCACCCGCCCCACCTACCCAACTAGCCCCCCCACCAACCACCCTCCCGCGCCCCTTCCCCCCCCCCCCCTCCCCGCCCCCCCCCCACCCCTCCCCCCCCCAACCCCCACAAATCACCCCCCCCCTACCGCCTCACCCCCCCCTCACCCGCTCCCCCTCTCCCCCAACCCCCCCCTCCCCCAAACACCCCCCCCCCCCCTCCACCACCCACCCCCCCCCCACTGTCACCCCCCCCCCCAACCCCCCCCCCCCCCCCCACACCCCAACCCAAAACCCCCATCCAATACCAATCAACACCAAACACTACCCACACCTCCCATCCACGAACACACACCCAAGCCCACCCAACCCCCACCCAAAACCAACCACCAGCACCAACCAGACTCACCCCCAACCACACCCGCCCACCCCTAGCTCCCCACGCTCACACCAACCACCACGAAAAAACACCCCCACCACCCCAAGAACCCCTTACGCTAGCCACTACGACAAACCCACCCCCCACCAACCCCCGAACCTTCAACACAGAAACATTACAAGCAAAACGCGCAAAATCCCCACATCCCCTCCTCCCCCATCATCACCCCCCCCCACAACCCCAACCAAAACGCACCAAACCCCCCCCCCCAACGCTCTCAACCACCCATCATTACCCCCACCCCCCCCCCACCCAATACCACCATCCCCCCCCTCCCCACCACCCCCCAACATCCCACCCCCTCCCCACCCCGCCTTCTCATCCCCCCCCCCCACCCCACCCCAACACCCCGCCCCCCCCCTCCCACAACCTCCCCCACACCCCAACCCCCACTCCAAATTCACCACCCCCACCACCCCCCACCACCCACCCCCCCACACCCCCCCCACTCCCCCCCCCCCCCCCCCCCCAACCACCCCACAACAACACCTCCCCCAACACACCTCCCCACACCCCTCCAAACCCCCCCCACCCAGCCCCCCCCCCAACCCCCCACCCCCCCACCCCTCCTCCCCACCCCCACCCCCCTCCCCCCCCCCCCCCCCCCCCCCCCCCACGCCACCCTAACCCCGCGCAAGTTCTCACCAACCGACCCCACCCACCCCCCCCCCCCGACTCCCCACTCAAGGGGACCCCACCCACCACCAACCCACACAACCCATCACCCCCCCCTCACCCCCCCCCCACCACCCTCCCCCCCCCCCCCCCCCCACCCCCCCCCCTCCATCCCCCCCACCCCCCCACCCCCCCCCCCCCCCCCCCCTCCCCCCCCCCCCCCCCCCAGTTCCCCCCCCCACCCACCCCACACCCTCCCCACACCCCACCCCCCCTGCCCCCCCCCACCCCCCCCCACCGCACCCCACCCCCCCACCCCCTCCCACACCCCCCACCCCCCCCCACCCCCCCTCCCCCACCCCCCCCCACCCCCCCCATCTTCCCACCTCCCCCAACCCTCTCCCCCCCCCACCCCTACTCCCCCCCCACCCCCCCCCCCCCCCCCCCCCCCCCCTCTCCCTCCCAACCCCCTCCCCCCCCCCCCCCCCTACACCCCTCCCCTCCCACCCCCACTCCCCCCACCCCCCCCCCCCAACCCCCCCCCCCCCCTCCCACCCCCTCCCCCCAACCCCCACCCCCCCCCCCCCCCCCATCCCCCTCCCCCCCCCGCTCCCCCCCCCCCTCCCCAACCCACCCCCACCCACTCCACCCCCCCCCCCCCCCCCCCCCCCCCCCCCCCCCACCCCGCCCCCCCCCCCGCCCCACCCCCCACAACCCCTCCCCCCCCCCTCCTCCCACCCCCCCCCCCCCCCCCCCTCCCCCACACCCCACCCCCCCCCCACTCCCCACCACCCCTCCACACCCCCCCCAACACTCCCCCCCCCCCCCCATCCCCCCCCACACCCCTCCCCCCCCCCCCCCCCCCCCCCCCCCCCCCCCCCCCACACCCCCCACCCACCCCCGCCCACCCCCCCCCCCCCCCCCCACCACCCCCCCCCCCCCCCTACCCACCCCACACCCCCGCCCCCCCCCACCCCCGCCCCCCAACCCCTCCCCCCCCATCGCCCACCCCCCCCCCCCCCCACCCCCCCACCCCCCCACACCCCCCCCCCCCCCCCCCCCCCCCCCCCCCCACCCTCCCCCCCCCCACCCCCCCTACCTCCCCCCCCCCCCCCCCGCCCCCCCCCTCCCCCCCCCCCCCCCCCCCCCTCCCCGCCCCCCCCCCCCCCCCACCCCCCCCCCCCCCCCCTTCCTCCCCCCCCCCCCCCCCCCCCCCCCCCCCCCCCCCCCCCCCCCCCTCAATCCCTCTTCCCCCCCCACCCCCCCCCCCCCCCCCCACCCCCCAGCCCCCCCCCCCCCCCCCCACCCCCCCCCCCCCCCCCTGCTCCCCCCCCCCACCCCGCACCTCCCCCCCCTCCCCCCCCCCCCCCCCCCCCCCTCCACCCCCCCCCCCCCCCCCCCTCCCCTCCCCCCCCCCCCCCCAAGTGCTTCCCCCCCCCCACTCCCCCCCCCCCTCCCCCCCCCCCCCCCCCCCCTCCCACCTCCCCCCCCCCCCCCCCCCCACACACCCAACCACTCCCCCCCCCCCCACCCCCCCCCTCCCCCCCCCCCCCCCCCCTCCTAATCTACCCCCCCCCGCCCCCTCTCCCCCCCCCGCTCTCCCGCCTCCCCCCCCCCCCCCCCCCTACCCCCCCCCCCCCCCCCCCCCCCCCCACCTCCCCCCTCCTCCCCCCCCCCACCCCCCCCCCAATTCCCCCCCACACCCCAACCCCCCCCCCCCCCCCTCCCCCCCTCCCCCCCCCCCCCCAAGCCCCCCGCCACCCCCCCCCCTCCCACCCCCACCCCCCCCATCACCCCTACCCCTCCCCCCCCCCCCCCCTCCCCCCCCCCCCCACACCCCACCCCACCCCACCCCCCCCCCCCTCCGCCCCCCACCCCCCCCCCCCCACTTTCCCCTACCCCCCCCCCCCCTCCCCCCCCCCCCCTTCCCCACCTTCTCCCCCCCCCCCCCCCCCCCCCCCCCCCCCCCAAACCCCCCCCCCCCCCCCCCAATCCCCCCCCCCCCCAATCTCCCCCCCCCCCCCCCGCCCCCCAACCCCTCCCCCTCCCCCCCCCCCCACCCCCCCCTCCCACAGCCCGCCCCCTCCCCCCCCCCCCCCCCCCCCCCACCCAATCACCCCCCCCTACCCCCCCCCCTCCCCCCCACCCCCTCGCCCTCCCCCCCCTCCTCACCCCCACTCACCCACCCCCCCCTTTGGAATACATTTTCATAAAAAAATCTAAAGTCTACTCGAGGACAAGTAGGATTCAAGTGGGGGGATATTTGATGACATCAAATAACGTCTATTTCATATCATCATTTATTCCGTCTTCATTGCTCGTTTTACATTATTTATGCATGAATTGGTACTTAATTGTTTATATTAGTTATTTGCAGTAAATATCGAGCAATTGGTGAAAATTAACTAAAAGGCACGCATTATGGAGCATAAACGAAGAGTTCAAGAAAGTCTACTAATTCTGACAACCTATATGGCGTATCATTCTAGAAGTATACGCCGTATCCAAGACTTTGACGAACTAAAAGACCATTGCCTGACTTTGAAGAATACGTCGTATCCACATCAACGATACGCCTTATATAATAATTTTGTCAACGAAGAACAACCAACTGGTTTTACATAAATACGCCATATCCATCAAGAAGATATGGTGTATCCGTGCCCTAACTTCACAAAGACATCCATGACGAGAAGACTCAAGACGCCGTATCCAGAAGCTTTCATATGTTGTATTGAGAGGCGGTTGATTAATATTCTGGAATATTATAATCGTGGAGCCTACGCTAAATACCCCAATACGCCGTATCCTACATCGGCCAATACGACGTATCGACCTTTTTCCAGACTCTATAAATACAAAACCCTAAACTCAGTTTTATGCATGCTTTTAACCACCAAGTCTGATTTTTAGAATATCTAATAAGCCAAGAAGGTCCAGCAACGTGCTTTAAATCTATAGGAAACCCTTGTAGAATCTTATACTCTTAATATACGTTCGATTTTTGGTATCATTCATTAACTTGGTTAGTTTACCCTAATCGTTCGTCTATGACATTTGTATTCGTTACAATGGTTATTGGCTAATACCTTTAGGTATTAGCCATGTTTATGATAATTTAATGTTTGGTTTATGTTTATTCTAATTGCGTCTTGTAAGTTGTGTGCTGTTTTATGTTTATCAATTTATACTCGTTTATGTGCTTAAGTATGCGACCTATCATTCAACTAGATCTAGAAAATGGACCAAGTGGACTAGATACCGGGATAGCTTTCCATATTGCAATTTATATATTTAGAGTAATAGGATCACAAATATTGACTTGTCTTTGCCTTTGGTTTAGTGAACAAGTTGGCTTGGCAGGTGACCTATGATCAACAAATAACATTCTGATTCCTTGGGTAAAGATCTAGACATTGGACTACTAGTATATAAAGAGCCATTAAGTAGTAAGTTAGTAAAGTCTCGATGAGCTAGGATTCAATAAGATCACCATTATTGTCTTCTAAGATAGATTATAATAAACCGCGAGTGCTTTATGCGGATTTGGTTAATTGTGACAGAATTGCCAAGTCTAGGTTTTAGGAAGAAGTACCGCCTAAATCTAGGAATGATATATCAACAACGAGACAAGACAATCATTTCACTTATAAACTAAAACCTGCATTTTATTAGATTAAACATGGTTAGTACATTTTCCTTACATTGGGCTTGACTGCTTCTTTATCTTCCGTCTATCAACTTGTGTGTGTTAATTGTCATCAAAACCTTAGGTTTGATAACTAAACCCTGTGCCAGTTACCATTAGTTTAGGTTTAACTTAGGTTTAACATAGAATAGAATAATTTAAGACTACATAGATAACTAAAATACTGATAGATTTAAGTATTAACTCTCTCGCTCTTAGTGATCGACACCTTACTTACCAACAAAACTACAACTGATCGGGTACACTGCCCGTTAGTGTTGTTTTAGGTATAGTCGGCAAAATATAAATAGTATAACTTGATAATAAATAATACCTACACACAATATATATATATCCCGTTAGTGTTGTTTTAGGTATAGTCGGCAAAATATAAATAGTAAAACTTAATAATAAATAATACCTACACACAATATATAAAATATAATATATATATATATCAATAATATATATATATCTATATATAAAATATATAATATCAAAAAAATAAAAAACCAATCATCATATCAAACACATATAGAGCTTAATATCATAAATGACAAGTTATTATTAATTGATATATTGACCATTTTATCAACTAAGCTATTTGAGAGCATACCGATTTTAAATGAGTCATGAAACGGTTTAAGAAAACATAAAAAATGTCTATCATTTTATTAACCACAATAAAAATTGTTTCATGCTTATGTGGACTGAGAAGTTTTATATCTTAATCATTTTTTAAATTTAATTCTTTTGTGTTTAATAAGGTTTTTTAAAAGCTTTAAAAAGTTTATACATAGTAAAAAAAGTTTATAACAAGTAAAAGGTTTATGAATCTATGATTTAAGATGATTAAGCACTATTATAGACCTTTATAAAGGTTTACGATAATAGATCACTACTAGAAGTTAGTAGAATAGCGACAAAGGTAGCGACGGATATTAGAAAGTCGCAAATTCCCAGCGATTGTAGCGTCACTTCCGTCGATGGATGTCGCAAGGTACGTCGCAAGGTATACTCAAATATACTGATGTCTCAATACAAGTCGCAACACTTGACGCAATACAAAGACACATGTTAGAATATCGCAACTAAAGTCGCTAATTT